>CAEFZY010018027.1:0-13578 GCA_903066815.1 Brachyrhaphis roseni | reverse complement strand
ATGTAAGGTAAAGGGATCGTAATGGAAGGTTTTGAAAACTAAAATGTGAAAACTACGTTACCATTTGCTTTCACTTTTTCGAGTTTTGTCTTGAGCAGTTTTGCGAGTTTAAGGATTTAAATTTTTGTAATTTTGTTACATGCAATTAACTTTATGCTCGGACAAATAATACAGATATGTTGTTCATGAACATCACTTTGACTGGACTATTCCAACATGTGTGAACATGGTTTGAGAATAAACCATTCCAGTGTAGCTCTGGGTGTGCACACAAAGGGTCGAACTCGACCCCTTTAACAAGTCTGTTACAGAATCTAAAAGGTTTGTTCTGTATTAAGCTCCCTTCATCTTCAAAATAGCTCTGTTTGTAGAAGCATCATGATCACAGCATGATGCTGCCACATCTGTGTTTGAACTTGGGGAAGGGAGTTTTCAGAGAAATGTGCAGCGTTTGTAATGTTTTGTATAAAAAGCCAAAGTGCAGACAGCCACTCAAAAACGCTCTACTGAAAAAAAAAAAAAAAGAAAACTCACAGGGTTTGAAACATGAAAAGGTATAAACAGAGAGACAAACAACAGAGTGGAAGAATCCAGCAATGAACAGTAAGAAAAACAAACAAAAGATATCAGCTGCACAGGTGCAAAGTGAAAAAGAACCAACTAATCAGAGGAAATGCTGTATAGCTGCAGGGAAAAGCAGAGAATCTAAGATGGAAGGAGTAGAACTGGGACTTAAAGGATCTAGAAAACAAGAGTGGAAAAGCCTGACAATAATCTGAGAGATATGAACACAAAAATACAAGAAAAATAAGACAAGAATAAGCAAAGAAACTAATATAACAAGAATGAGCTAGCACGGCAACACAATGCTGTGATAAACACAGAGAACATGGAAAAAATGGAAACAGAATATGGCAAGACCTCATCCATCCATACTTTATCCTGCTTACCCTTGAAGGGTCATGGAGGGCATGCCTTTCTACAGGAGTCATTGGGGGAGAGCCAGGGTACACCCTGGGCAGATCGATAGTCAATCACTGTATAGCAAGACCTATTGAACATAAATAACCCTCAAGAAGCACGATTACATCAAAAACTCAAACTCAAACACCGAGGAAATGGGACGGTGTTAGTCGTTTTTTTCTTTTGCCTTATTTAACTTTTAACTTTGATCTCTTCTGACCAGAAAACCTTCTTCAACATGTTTGCTATGTCTCCTGCATGGCTTGGGGCATATTCCAAACACGATTTCTTAGGACTTTGTTTCAATGAAGATTTTTTTTTTTTTTCCCCCACTCTTTTACGTAACCCAGAATTGTGATAACTTTATGTAGTTGTCTTGTCATCAGATGATCCCACCTGAACCTTGCATCTCTACAACTCCTCAAAAGTTACAAAGTTGCAGGTTTGGAGCAGAGTCCTACTGTTTTCATTTTTAGGTGATGACAAGAGCAAAGCTCTGTCAACATGTGACAGAGCTGTGACGTGTTTTCTAACTCATCTGTGCTTTTAACTCCACGCCGTCCCCCACACTTTAATCTCTGACACCCTATGAGCCCCAGAAAACTTTTGAGAATCATCTCTCAACTTTATAGACGTGCAGCTCTTAGTGTTCATCTGTCACATGTCGTCTCAGTAAAATACACAGCTCAATGTCTTATGGAGAAATATGAGCATTATTTAGATAATTAAAACAAAACATGAGCGATTAACATATTGCATTTCAGACAGATGAATCAATTGGTCACAAAAACAGGCTTGTTTCTATAGAGGAAGAATGAAGAAGATGTTTTTTTTATCACCTCAGGATAAGAAAAAGGGGCAGAGCGTTTTCTGATATCTTCAGCTGCGTATTCATATAGATTCAGAGGCGAACTCTTTGATGGCGTTTGCATTTTTGAAGAGCTTCTGAATTCATCCCCAATTTTAGTTTGCTGATGTATAAAATATTAGCCAGAACTGTCAGCCAGCTGGGTTTCATTTGGATTTCAGCAGACATACGGCGAGGTAGATGAAGTCTGAATGAGTGTATACGTGCAAACGCATGTACACACACATGCATCCTCCTGTATTATGCTAACTGGATCTTTCTGTTTTTTGTTTTTTTTCTGTCCTCACATGTCTCTGCCTGCTCCCACCCCAGCCCACCCACCCAGCTGCTGCTTTCATATTAGTTTTATGAAATCTACAGCTACAACTAATCTGCTTCTCTGAATCTCATACTCCTCTCATCATCTTGGCCTTCTCTCTGCCTTTTATCCTCCCACCGTCAGCAGAACACAGGAACTGTGACTTTCTTCTTTTATCTCCTTTTTTTCTTTTTCAACGCAGTGCAAGTTGGGTGAAAGGATGCAACATTTCTCATCATTTTCTGCAGACGTCCGACTGTGCGGCTTTGATAAGGTTTCCTTCAGGTGTCCTGAGAGATGTGTTCAGAGTTTTGTCTTCTTCTCTCACAAAAGAAACCGTGATGAGCGACCCCTCGTTATCCTGCAAGACTTTGAACGAATCCCCAGCTGACCTTAATGTCCCAAATAAACATGGTAACCTACAGAGAATTAAAACACTTTAATCTCACTTTGAAAATTCTTGGATGCGATTTAATATTCTGTTAATTTAACTCTTTGAAAATAAGAAGTCAAATGTATTTTCTGTGTTTCCCAAATATAAAGACATTACACACTTTTTGAAGCCAATGTTATAAAAAACATCCAAGACTTTGAACCTTTTCTGAAAGAGTGACACTACTGCAAAGCTTGCCAACATATGCCGCCTGTCTAACTTGACAAGCCGGAAAAGGAGAGATCTAAAGTTCAGGTGGGCGAACCAGTTGAAAGGCGAACTTTTAGCCGTACAATCCGCAAACCATCTCCCTAAGGAAACGTGGCAAGAAGACAGCCACTGTTGAAAGAAAGTAATAAGTTAATTTATGCAGCTGTTTTTTGGAAACTCTGGATTTCAAAATCTGCCAATCTTGACCAGTGTGGAAACCACTGACCCAGGAGAAGGAGCCGGTTCAACGAGCGTAATCCATCTGTTTCTTAAACCCAGTAAGAACATGCTGTGGTTTGATGTTCTTAATAGAAAGAAACTTTATCTTTTCCTCCCTCCTTACTTTCTAACTTTAAATGAGATGGGGTTTTTTTCTGTTTTGAATCTTTTCAGATCATTTGTCACTGCTTTCTTTAGTCATAAGTTCACGTAGAACAAGGTGTGTCCAAATTCAGAAACTGCATCCTTCGAAGGCAGAATCTCAAGGCTGGTTATGCCACAACGATGTGACAAAGGTTGTTCAAATTTGAAAGATTCACCGGTTGACAAATGTGAGATTTTGGTTCTTTTAACAACGACAAAGTGTGAAATATAGCAGGAGAGTGTACAGTTTTAAATTTAAGTATATTTACAACATAGGTGTACAGACATTTAACACTTAAAGCAGTTTTGTTGTTAAACTTTTGTCATTTTGCAAAATTATATTTGAAAGTAATTTTTGTAAAAAAATAAATAAATGTGTGAAATAAATTTTATGTATAAATAATAAATAATAAAAGATATCTGCAAGCTCCATTTTCACCAGCCTGTGCTTGGAGTTATCATGGTTGCTAGGCAACAGGACATTTGCCGAGGTAAAGGTGGGTATAAAACTTAAGGCTAGACAGCCCAATTTCACAGCCGCTCAGTTCTGGTCTTCACAGAAGTTGACGAAGGACCGGATCGTCATGAACTGGGTCCATCTAAGGATGCAGCCCCTGAATTTAGAAACACCCAAAGATTACACAACATCTATACAATTTAGAAAAGCCCAGATGACAATGTCATGTCTTTATAAGACCCTCAGAAAACATGTAATCAGTAGTACAAGATAGTCTGACTGGTTGTAAAAAAAATAAAAAAAATTAAAAAATACCCACAGCAACAACAAATAAGGGAGGGCTTAAAACTTTTGCACAAACTTCAGTGGTTGCACATGTTGTGACAATTGAGGCCCTCCAGCCTGCATCGAAGCACTGCCATCCCTTGAGGATTGTTGTTAAAGAGGCTGAAGACAAACTGAAGCTGTTAAGAGTAAGAAAACTTAATCAATGCCTGTTTATCCAGGAATGACTGTTGATCTCAAGTTAAGTGTTGAAGTCAAAGGTATCGATTTCAAATAGTCTGCAGTCGAGCGTCCCTGATTCAGGAGCCAATTAAAGCTCTTAACAAACTTGTTTACAGATCCGAACAGCTGCACTGATCGAGAGGCTCCTGTTGGCTGCGCTAGAATAAAAAGCGTTATTGTTCTCCATTGATTGCTATCTGCAATTTTCAGCAGTAAATGTGTTAATGAGTATGATTGTTTCAGAGCTCCTTGTAAAGGGGAACCCCTAGTTTGTCTAAGCCCGTTGGAGTGGAAATAATGAAATCCAATCAGCTTCTGTGCCTTGAGATGAGGGTAAATAAAGGAATAACAAGCCTCTTTTGGACGTTTAGTCTATTTTTGCTGTTTGACGTCCTGGTGTTCTACGTGAGATGAAAGAGAAAAATCCCCCAGTGAAGAAACTGAGACTGGTCTCCCATTTAAGTTAAGTTGTTAGCAGGGAACATTGACATTTAGCACGCACCCAGCACATAAAAAATATAACTCGTAAGGCATGTGTTGCACTGAAAGGCTTTTTGTGTAAAACACTTTCTCACAATGGAAGTGTTTCACATCAAGGTGATTTTTATGGTCAGGATTAATAAACTTTTCTCAAAGTGTGAGTTAGATGACTCATGTGCCCATGGTTTTAATGTGCATGCTGCCGCAAAATGATCACCCAGCTGTCAAGGATGATAACCAGATTTCATCTGTGTTTTTATGTGTAATAGCATAGTTATGATTGCCTGTTTTATTATTGAAAGAATATTTTATCAAAAATACATAACGTGAGGACTTTAGTATGCACTTTTATTAACATAGTATAATTCTTTTTCATGATTGCTACTGAAAAAATACAATCTGATCAATCAAAGCAAAAAAAAAAAAATTAACTGTATGTTCTGAAATTATGTTATTTTTTTAAATTAAAAAAAAACACAGAAAAATTTTGGTCTGTTTGATGATGAATGGCTGTTGCAAAAATAGTTATGTTTGTAAAACTGTTCATTTTATTTTATTTTTTAAATGTATTTATTAAAAACATCACTTTGCATGTTAAAAAGACATCAAACTTAAGTCTGGTAACACATGTAAAGTATTAAAATCATGTTTTTCAACCACACAACATGAAGATCCTTCTCTAAACCTGTACAGTTTTATTCAAAAGAACGTTTATATCCTGTTTCATGTTTTTCACCCTTTGAATATTCACACATTACAACAATACGTGTGATCTTTTCATAGAAACCAGTCTGACATGCATTTCTATGGTTCACATCAAAATGTTATCTAAAAGTGTGTGAGGACATTCCAATGGTTGTGTTTGATTGTTTTACACTCCCTGAACAGGATGAGCTGGTGAAGTGTTGAAATGACTCACGACTCAAATAAACCACGAACCAATTCCGTCGTTTTCCTCCAGGCTCTGACTTAATTACTCTTTCTTTGGTATGAAATCATAAATCAGATGTGTGAGTTGGGGTCAAAAGGTCAGGCTTCAGAGCTATTGCCTTGAAGTGATTATCTATTTCAAAACAACAACAAAGCATCAGTTAATGATCCCCAGAGGAATCAGCTGCATATAGTGTTAATTTTGTCTCTTCTCCATTTACAACTTTCTGTCCTCTGAGCCTCTCTCTTTTCACAAGAATGTTGGGGGACATTTTGTACCCACTTTAAAAGCTATTATGAAGACATTTTCTATTATCTACTGAGTCTACTCTAAAAAAAAAAAATAAATATATATATATATAATAATAATTGACTTCAAGAAATACCTACCACCAGTTTGCAATTGATTTGCTTTTTTCATCTGGAGCGGGTAAAAAGTCAATACATGTCATTGTAAGTTAATTATGATCACAAACCTGACTTCTGTTTAAATTTTAAGTTTGATTAACTTCATTTCTGAAATGTCTTCAGTCTGAATCCAGTTTGTTTTCAGGGCTCAAGGAGTTTCACGGGTGAGAGCCGTAAACTGAAAAAAGCTGATTGAAATTACCGTTCTAATTTATTGCTATGCCATCACCATGTCTCAAGCAATTTTAAATCTGCTTTTAGACTATTTTTGTGATATTTGTCAAAAAAGAAGCAGGCTTTACCATATTTTTTGTAGCATCATGCTGCAGCCCGATCAATACTGTCTCCATATTTAGGAGAGGGTTGTGCATAATTTATGCCTCAGGCAAAGTTCGGGTGCATACATCTCTTCACATATCACTGAAATTTTATGCAGAAAGACCAAGTACTCTACTGCATGGAAAGTGTCAATTTCTTTCAGCACAGTTTCCAAGTATGAATGCAATGCAATCTTCAGTCTCAAGAAATCTTTATTTTATTTTAAATGTCAGCCAAGATTTGCCTTCATTAATATTTCTTTTTTGATCATTGAGTTATGTTTTTATCATGTAGAGCACTTTGAATTGCCTTTTTGCCAAAATGTGCTACACACAAACTTGACTTGAATTGACTTGACTCAAGCTAATTGAAACTCAATACGCCTTACTGCCACAGGGACAAACTTTACTTCACAAGTTTATTGATAATCTTGTGAAAATTGAAACCATATAATTTATCAAGCAGAGCATTATGGTTAACTGAGTCAATGCCTCTGGAAGTTGAGGAACACACCTCCAGCAGTTCCACTTTTATCCACTGAACCTTTAACCTTGTATTATGTAACCGTTTTTGGAGACCTATTTAAATCTAAAAGCAAAGTACACTGGAAGCAGCAAAACTGGATTTTTGTAAGATCTCAAGGTTGTTGTCAATCATCTGATCAAAGATATCAGAGCTTTCCACGAAGCAAAACTAAAAATGCTCATCTGCATTCAGTTATAGATATGTCTCCATGTATTATTTTATTTATGTAATGCAAGTTAGCGGCCGAGGCATGGCCCCGTGTACTTCTCACTCCTTCTTCCTCATTACTGTCTGATTAGCTCTGGAGCATCACTTCAGCACTGAATTGGTGAAGTAATCACTGCCTTTCGGTGACCAAGCGATGGGGAGTGCTGTGACCCATGGCATACCCAGCTTTAACAGCTCATTTATTCATCCAGAACAAATTGACCCCACCAGCAGCAGCCCCTCCTGTCAGCTCTAGTGGTTGTAACACCTCCAAAGGCAATCATACTCCATGTTCTTCACTTTAATCTGAACGTGGAAGGTGTAACAAAGAGAATAACCTGTTTCTGCCTCCTTTAGCTGGTGAAATGTAACACCAGGGTTTTTGTTAGAGAAAACTGTAATTTGATGCTTCTTGTTTGTTTGACTACAGTGGCAGATCAACGTTCAATTTTCAATGTATCAGTGTTGCTGAAGCTTTGTGTGGCTAATAGAATAATGCAGTAATTACAACACACACAATGTTATACATAGCGGACCATAGATTTTCATTAATGTTAAGATTTTGGGGAGAATCAGCCATTTTTAAATGTCATTCCAAAATCAACCTCAGTATATGTTTTGGGATCATTGTCATGTTAAGTAACACCCATTTCAGTCAGATGGTTCGCCTTCCTTGTTGTTACATGGTGCAATCAAATAGTCACTAACAGTGAATAGCAACACAGCGCAAAACTGCCACCATCATACTTGGCAGTTGCTGAAGTTTTCTTATGTATAAAACCTTATTTCCAGAAAGTTCCAAACAAGCTCAGACATGTTGATCGTGGAGCAATTTTTTTACTTTGGTCAGCACTGTCTGATACTGCTCTTCCAGAAATTTCCAGATCATGGTAACCGTCAGTTGTTGTTGAACATCCTAACCATTTGCTTTTCATTTATTATGATAATTTCTTTTTCAACTAAGATTAGGGCTTTGTAAAGACCACTCTTAATTGCATAATTTGTTTTCATTTAACCACTTTATATCTGAGTTAGTGTTACATTTTGGGTCATTGTCCATTTGGAAGAGCCATGCGCTCAAGTCTAACCTTCTTGGAGATGCCTTTAGATGATGTTTCCATCTTTCCACATGACGTTCCTTCATCAAAATGGAATCTATTTTGTGAAGTGCACCAGTTCCTCCTGCTGGAAATAACCCACACAATACCAGGCTCCCACTGCTGAATGGCTTAAAATATATCCAAAAGTAAAATTAACCAATCAGAAGCTTAGAAAGTCATACGACCTCAGATCACAGGAGACGATTTGCTGAATAAGCATATTACTAAGTAGACTAAAAGAAACTAACAAGGTGACTTTCCCGAATTCTGTAATGTCACCATAATGTCTGTATTTTTAAATGTCGAACTTAAAGGAAAGCAACAAAACATATACACATTGCTCTATATTTTGGTACTTAGCAAACATAAATATATATTTTTTTTATGTTAACCAACTGAAATTGTAAACATTTAGTGACTGAGTAGTAAACAATGATGAAAAAGTGCATGTAAATATTCGAAAACTTCTTTTCAGCACAACATTTCAAGGCTATCAAAATAGATTCAGGGTCACCAGTTGTGACAACACAAATAAGAGTCTATTTTAACTAAACTTTAGTCCATAGGGAGAGAGTTCGAGGAAAGATGAAAGATGAATTAATAAGTCACTGAGAGCTGGAGTAAAAAAAAAAAAACAGCCTACACACTCCTTTATCGAATCTTTGCTTGTTTCTACGCAGCTACTCCATCATCCTTGTGACCTTTGCTGATTTTCAGATTGAGCGAGCAAACATTAATAATGCTCTATAGATATTCTTCGGCTGTCTAACTTCTGCTCAATTCTGAACGCAGCACACATTAGTGGTTGTAAACACTGCTGAGGGATTTTCTCCCCTTAAACATGCTATTAGCAATTCATGAGAAACAGATGCTTCTAATGCCAAATTAAAATGGATGTCTACAAACAGTAAACTACAGGGAAGGGAAATTACAGCTCCCAAATCGCTCCCAGCTCTCAAATGAATTTGATCACTGTCTGACATGTAATTTAAAAGCTCCGTTTAGCTGGTCTGATGTAATGTGTTTTATAAAAGCCCCACATAGCTTCATGGAAATAGATTCTTTGTATCTGCCTCACTGTCGGTATCAAGTCATTATATTTTTAAACTTTCACTGTTACATGATGGATAAATGGATCTAACCTTTGCCCCCCCCCCGAACTATCATACATTCATGTAATTTGCTCAGATTTGTGACCTCAGTGGGCAATAATATAGATGGATGTTTAATATTTAATAAGCAGGAGGGATAATGTAGCTACGGACCCTGACAGTCTGGGGCTACGCAGCTTTCCTGTTCTGAGTGATGTGGCAGGATGTGCTCAACACCCGTCAGACCCAGGTCACTCAAAGCTTAAGAAGCAATTACAGTTTTTTTTGTTTTTTTTTCTAGTTTTCCACATTACTTTGTAGCACACAGATCTTCTAAATGACCACATACAGGTGCATCTCAATAAAAAATTGGATTATCTTTGAAAAGCTTATTTGTTGTAGTTTTAAATTGCAAAAGAGAAACACACATTTTATTGTATTTCTAGCATTTAATCCTGATCATTTTGAATAAATTTGCAAAAAAAACCAAAAAACTAAGCTGATACTCAAAACCTACAAACAGCTACTTTTAATGTAGAATTTTCTCCCCCTCTTTAGTTGTTATATTATAGCAATAATATCAATGTGCAGGAAATACTGTAGTTTTTAATAATTGTGCACACTGTGCAAAAAAAGGTGAGCAGTGGTAAATGACAAGATAGTTGCATATTTACACTGTACTGACAAATTAATTTTTATCTAAAGTGTCATCAAACAATTGATCTGCACAGGATGTGCACTGACAGCAACATGTCTCTCCAATAGATAAGGACATAAAGCTGCTGACCACAGTGGACCAAGTTAAAGTTTCTCGTATGATTTCTGTAGCAAAGTTAGTCATTTCTGAGCAGAACTATGTCACACACCCTCATTATGAGCAAGTCATTCCTAACACAACGGTATCCTCATGTTGCCAGAGCAAATGAAGAGCACAGTTTTATTTCTATTAAAAAGAAGAAATAATGTGGTTGTAACAATGTTAAAAGAGTTGCTATGGATATGAGTTGAGTTAGAAAATCACAGGACTGGACATTGAAGGTTCCTGAGAATGAGAGTGCCTGCTGTCACTAGTCAGCCTCAGCTGTCGACAATTAGACTTTTAATCAACGCTGGAAACCAATTCGAGGAGTAAAATAAACAACTAAAACAAATTTGAGCAAAAAATACAAGCAAAATTTAGTTTAATCATCTATGGTACATTTTTAACAAAAAATATAGTGCAGTCGGGAATACTGGTGAATCTATGATGGACTGATATTTCTGACAGATATGTGGGTAAGTTTCCACACAGTTTGTCCAGGGGACTGGCTGACAAGGTGTCTTTTTTCCTTCAGAAAAGTCTCCTCTCTCAGTTGCCATAGGAATACCAATATGGTCAGCAGTTGTACAGCCATTGTTGTCAAACATATTCTCTGCAACACTTTAAAGCACTTTCTTTAGCTTTATATCATGTTATGACATCATCAAAACCGTACCTGGAGTGTTGTTTGATTCTTTTATGCATGTTTGATGAATCCTTAAATGTCTTGTAACATATACAACATTTTGAAGTTAACATAATTACTTGATTGTGATATAAAGTGGCACTTTGTGCCTGAAAATACTTAATACCAGCCTTTTTAAGCATCCATCAAGTCTTTATCACATGTCTAGTGTGACATGTCTGTTTTTAATTCAGTAGCAGTTCCTCAGCAAACCTTGTAAGAGTCTTTAACATATCCTTCAGTGTGAAAATGTGCATATAAGAGCCGTGGAGTTGGCTGCACACATTTCCATGCTGACTTCTTCACTGTTATCCCTGAACATTTGTGTGGAAAAAAGGTCTTCCATGTTTGTGTGCATATGCATGATTTGTACAGGAGATGATAGAAGCCGTTTTTTGCAGCTTTAAGATAAAATCTGAGATGTTTCTGTGCACTTTGTTGCACAGAAACAAAGTGCAACAAAGTGCACTTTGCTACATTTTCTGTCAAACTGCAGATTGGGATCCTACACCCTTGCGCCTTTGACAGATTGGTTGACATCTTTAGAGTGCGCTGCAGACACATGCTTTTTTTCCCTGTCAGTCACCATTCTGCACTGACAAGTCCTCAGTACTGGAAAAATTTTATTAAAACTTATGTTCCAAAGCGTCATTTAATTAAACAATTTTCAGCACACTTTCTTATATAAAGGAATGTGTATTTGACGTCCACTGACAATTTGTTTTAAAAAATGTCGACGGCAAATAGGGATGAGTCAACACTGGACTATAGCCTAAGAAAAAAAATTATTTTATGTTATATTCACTGCATGAAATGCAATTTTTATATCTTTTTAGATTAAGCTCTTCAAAGAGAAATAAAAGCAAACAACTGTGCTTTTATAATATATCCCTCTTAGTAGTCTTTATGTAGAATACTCACTGACTAGATAAAAAAAAAAAGATGTCCATATCAGATAAATTTTTAAAGATTTGAGAGGGATTAATAATATATAAAGTACTTAATAAGACTGATAAGAAGGTTGATGCTTAAGTATAATTAAGCTTCCTTCTCAGTTCGTGATATACTGTTAAATAAGGAATTATTATCTACAGCTTACTGAGATATTTAATTGGACTTTTGTCCTTGACCCACTCCACAAGAACAAAAGGAGAGTAAATTTATAGACCAAATATTTTCTTTTCTGCTACTGTAGATAACTTGCAGCCCCTTTCAGCTTTTTCTGCAATATTTTTGATCTGTGGGATTTTAGACCTTTGCAAAAATAAAAAAAGAAACACACACAAAAGAAAAAGAATCAATGATGCAGAATCAAAACCATTTTATCACTGGCATTTAGATGATTTCTGTGGAATTCCAGAGAACACAGTTTTATTCAGACTCTCAAATATGTAAATGTAGTTACCCCAAAACCAGGGCATGCGTTATGCTGTTTGTTAGTGGTCTGGTTCTCAAGAAACCTTTGGTTTCTCTGACACAATCCTGTCTGAAAACATCTATATGACATCAAGTGCCATCAAAACCAATAAAGAGCAGTGAGAAATATCAGCAGGAGCTTTGCATAGAACAGAGGCCATATTGAGAATGGAATAAAGGGAATAACTCCCATTTTAATAAACTGCACTGCGTTTTTTTTTTTTTTTATTTGAAGCTAAGACTGCCTTATATTAAGAACTAGTTTCCTGCTGCTTTGGTTTGACATGTTGGGTTTTTTTTTCTGAGCTCTAGGCGTGAAGAGTTTACTTGAAGTCTCCATCTGTAAATTTTATCACTATTAAATCACAAAAAAAAGAACATAGTAAATGGTTGGATCTAATCTTTTCATAAAGACTAACCCAACAATAAATAAAGCTTTTAAGGAAATACAGTAATTGTATCTAAATTACCATACAGATAATCTACTAAATTGGAAAAACATTTAAGAGATTAGCTGATAAATTTTTACAATGTGGTTGATTTTAAGGGATTCATTGCTCTCAATATTATCTGGACATGTCAAAGAAGCAGAAAAATGTCATGCTAAACATTAATTGCTCTGTCTTCAGTAATATATTGAATATTCACTGGAGACGATGCAAGAAATCGCATGGTGACCTGTTGATTGCTGGGTGGCTGGTCAAAAGCCGAAAATATTTTTATTTTTTTTTAACCCTAACCCTTTTGTGAATCTGTAAAAGCACCAAACATTGATTTGAAAGAATATTTTCTCCAAAGAACATTTTATTTTACTTCAGTGTTTGAAAAAACTAATTTATTCTCATTACTGAGGAAAAAGGTGTTTGCCTTCTTTGTTAAATTATGATTTGACTTTGAATAATCACATATTTTAAGTTCAGTTTCACAACCCTGGATAACTGCAAGAACCGTGGAATCAGAAAGCAGTTTTAGCTAAACCTGTCTGACATCATTTAGAAAGCTAAAAGATCTCAGAAACCAACACAACACACCCTAATAATAAAGAAATCGAAGAACAGATGAGAAACAAAGTTACTGAATCCATGAGCACATTAAAAAAAATGATATTTTTTTTAACATTTGGATATTTTAGGGTATTTAACATTTATTTTGCTACAATAGTTAACTTTTTAATAAATCATTTAAGTTAAAGCAAAGTGTTTTCCAAGTGAATGCAATGAATCAACCAACCTCATGGCGGCGATTCAATGCTATTAGACATCTTGAGATGTCATAACCAGTGATGGCATAGTTACTTTGAAAAAATAACTTTAATCAGATTACTGATTACTCCTTGAGAAAGTAACTTAGTTAGATTACTGATTACTTGATTTGGAAAGTAACTAAGTTACATTAAAAGTAACTTCTTAGTTACTTTCAGCAGCTGCTAACAACAACGCTCCACCACCTGTGAAAGTTACATTGATCTTTGCCAATACTCAATTGTAAGTTATTTTATAATGGTAACATCAACAATGTGT
>CAEFZY010018024.1:0-24239 GCA_903066815.1 Brachyrhaphis roseni | reverse complement strand
AGCCGCAGTGAGCTGCTATCAACCAGCGTCTTTTTAAAATGTCCACCGATACTAAACTGTCCTTAAAACCTCTGGCAAAAATACAGACGGTAGTGGGAAGACACACATTCCAGGCTAAACAATTATAGTGACGTTTAATTGGGGCATTAAAATAATGTGTCAGCGATGTTCAGTGGCGCCCAGTGAAATCTTAGTGATATCTGTGTGATATCAGACAGAATGGGTCAGGAGAGGAACCGGTTTTTTGTGGTCAATATAATTTCACCATTTTCTTAATATGGGTTACCAGTTTGGATCAGGTTTCCTATCAAGCTTTAAGAATGATAGAAAACATGCTAACAAAATGCCTCAGACCTGCAGCCCATAGGCGGTTCTAGACACAGGATAACAGAAGTGGCTCTTTGGCTCAATTGTACAAGTTTATGTCGGGGGGGTGACATCACATGCTCACATCCACCTCAAAAATATGTAGTTGCGCCCCTGAGTGCGCACACCTGATGTTGCTCACAGTTGTCCTCAGTGTGCTCAGGGAGGCTGTGTGTATGCCCAGACACATGAAAATTTAGAGGGAACATTGCACCTGATGGAACTACATATCTACTGAGCTCATTGTACGAGCTACTTCTCAGTTCAATGCTGGTAAAAATGTTGTTAAAGGGTCAATAGAGGAGCCATGATGTGATGACTTCCTGAAGGCAGAGTAACAGAGATAGCAAGAGCGTCTTAAAGGAACAGTGGCCAAATTTCCTGGTGTTAAAGATCGCAGTCAAATTTCTATTAAATCATATTATATATATAAAGCATTTTTATAACAACTGAAGATAACATAGTTACTTGATTGTGCTATAAAATGGCACTATGTGCTTGGAAAACACAATGTTGCCCATTTAAAACCACTTAAAACAAAAACAAAGCAATGGGGTTTTTTTAATACAGGAATGTTGGCCTAATTAAAACCATGCCCATGTACTGTACAGTATACAAACTCAATGCTTGTTCAGGGATGCTTTGGTCTGAATTACTGCATCACTGTGGCATGGAGGTGATCAGCCTGAAACACTGTTGAGTTGTTGACGAACCCCATGTTGCTTTAGAAGGAACCTTCAGGTCGTCTGCACTGCTGAATCTGGTGTTTTTCATATTCCTCTTTATCATCCCCCGTAGGTTCAATCAAAAACAGTGATACTGTGGTCATTACATCAGTTGTTGGTGTTTTGGGGAATGTGGGTAGGTGCTAGGTTAGTCCCGATCCAATGTTGATATCAGAAATCAGTTTGATATCAGCCAAAAAATATCGGATTATATCGACCTGCATCTAAAATCTCCAATGACAGAATTCTGATAGAAGCAGTCCGCTCCGTCAATTACTCCGCCGCAGCATTTCTATCCAGCAGCACTTGTATCCCACACTCACGCATTGGTTAATAATAGATGGGTCAGTTGTTCTCATACCAATTGTTGTTGACTATTGTTTTCTTTTTGAGTAATTCCTCTTGCTCAAGTCTTTTCTAACATTCCGCTGTACAAAATAATTAATAAACGTATGTCTGATTTGTGCTATTTGTACACAAATCAAATAATATTAAACTAATACCCAAAACTGCAATATCGGTATTGTATCAGGAGATAATAAGTTGTATTGGGACACCTATTGTAGATATGAAGCCCAACATGACTTTACACATGAAGTTTGGACTTTCAGCCCGAACTTTGGACATGAGAAGAAAAACATTTTCCTACATTAGTTGATCATATGACTTCCTAAGTCATCCCTGATCATGGAAACTAACATCTTACTAAACATCAAGTAACTTGGATATAGTTTAAACAGAGATCTTTGGGTCACTGAGCTACACTCCTTTCCCTTGTCAGCCCAGGTAAGACTCTTCTGAAGTTGCTTAAAGTTCAGTAGTGTCTTAACATAAGCAGCCCATCTTAAACCAGGGACTCCAGCTTTCTGTGACGATATTTGGTGGTATTATTGTGATAACGATAAAAGTGACAATAAGAACTGTGTATTGCTTGACTGACTGCATAACACAGCAATCATCGCCCCACAAACCCAGATAACTCTCTTGAAAAGCATAGACATTTTAAATATGCTTCTTTAGGACACTAATTGTATAACGAAGTGTGATTTCTATCACTGAACTGTACATAGGAGCTGCAATTTAACTATATTTTCAAACTTATTGATGCAAATAGTGGTGAAAATGGTAAAAATAACCATTTTAATAATGCTGAGAGTTTTGGGGTTGGGTTAAACATTAATAGCAATTTATTGCGACAACGATAAATCAGAATTATTATTGTGATAAATGATAAACGATACACCCCTAACCTTTCCTCTAAACTCTGTAAAGGGTTTTGCTTCACAAACCTTCTGAGACTTCTTTACAGAACTCAGTTAAAGTCAGGTTGTTTCTCTTAAGTTTTTTTTCCACATAAACAAAGAAATATTGGGATACAAATAAAGTGAAAGGACACATTTGAATTCATAAGCAGATTTTAAATGCAAATTACACCAATAAGTTATCATTCTAGGACTTTGCACAGATTTACTTTACCTCGCTGTAGATGTACATTAAATATTCTCTCAAGTGGCCGCTGTCTTCAGATCAGCTCCGGCCCTTTTATTATGGAGGCCGTTCATGCTCTTGCTGTAGTTTGTCAGAACATATTTGATCTCTCTCCATATTAATGCCTGGAGCCCAGTGAGGTATTACGGGAGAAGGAAATTTCCTTCGACTCTCTGTGCCACCGACGCACATAAAGATTTTATGATGTTTAGATTTGGCGAGGTCAAGCTTGGCGTTTAACCCCATCATGGCGGTCATGAAACAACAACATTTCTTTTAGAGCATGCGCTCTGGGCAATAAGCCGTAAAGTGGGATCAGGGAGCCGTGTTAACCTCCTGCATCATTATATCTAAAGCGACCGTGCCACATTTTTTCAACCTGGTGACTGGAGAGAGCTGGGTGGCAGTAACAGTTCGCTGTGAGTTGAAGAAACCCTCTGGCTGTTTCTAGAAGTAAATTTGGGAAGATCTGGGTGTGAAGATAAAAGAGAATCACATTACTTTTTATATAGCGAAGGACGGTGTGTCATTTTGCCTCTGATTGAGGGTCCTGGGATGAACACGCTCTTTGGGAGAACCTTGACAGATTTGTCATAGAGTCTGTCACAAAAGTGATGATTTACTTCATTAATTCCCTTTTTGAGCCAGTGAGTTATACTTTGTGTCTTTCTTTTGGTGTGTGTGTGTGGGGTGGGGGGGTGCGTGTGAAACCTCCATCTGTTTTGACTCGCAGCTCTGGTTTTCTCTCCGTAAAAGGGCCACTTTGTTAAATAAATTTGCAGTTTCTGTGACAGATGCTCCTTCAGTTTGAGTGCCAGCTACTTTTTTTTTATTTAATTAAGTTTTTTTATATATTTTTTTTGGCCTTTTTCACCTGGAGGTATTTGTAAACGCTTGAGAATTTATGAGGAATAATTGTCAGGCCTAATTAAAGGCTGCCACATTCTGTGAGTTGGCATTTCTACAAGTAGATGTAGACTTCTAAAACTGAATTAACACTTTTGAACGTATTAATATTCCCAAAAAAAAAAAAAAAAAAGAACTCGGAGAAATTTGATGCATGTAAACATGTTTTTATAACAGGCTTCGCAAACAGGGCTGTGACATTTCTTCTGTTCTTGGTTTTAATTTTAAGCAAAACAGACGTTAATAACCTGGGTTAACACAAAATGTTCCCAAATGATGATTTAAGGATAAAAATCAAGAAGCTGGCCATGTGTGAAATATTAGTCACCTCTACTCTTCAATCATGAATTAACAGTAATTAACCTCATTTCTTGGTTCAGTTTCACCTGTCTGACAACATGTAGCTTGGTAAAATAGCTGAAAAATCTAAACATTTTGTCCCATATTGGGCAGGGAAATGCGTTCATTTTGTTTAATTCATAGATTTAAACGTGTCAAAAATTTTAATCGCATTTATTTTCCATGCGAAGGAACCTTTGTATTAGCACGTTTATGGTACGCACCTAAATCTGACGCACATGCAACAACAAACAATAGCACTTTACACCAATCTGATGGTTTAATTATCTAAATAAAAGACAAAAACTTATAGATATGTTTGTTGCTCAGTAATTAAGCAACATAAAGGGATTTTGGATCAAAAGTGTTGCTCATTTTATTATGTAGTTTTTGATTAAAGCAAAAATTAACTATAAACCCTGCTACTAACTTGATTAAAATGTTTTAATCCAGTCCCACCCCAGTGTTCACAATTCAGAAGTGAGTTCTAAAGTGAAAACCACAGCAGAAAAAAGATTTTAAAAAATCTCACAACTGACAAAAAGTTCATAAAACTTTCTTCCAAAAATATTGTGAAATGATGAGATAAAAGTGGATTATTATTATTTTTTTAATACATCATGATCGGTTACGTCTGGCATGAAACACGGCATTTTACGTAAAGAATAACCAAACCTAAAGTCATTTAAGGTTCTCATAGTACGCGGCTTAGTGGGCAATTTGATATCAAAATATTTTTTGTATTTAGTCAGGTTATTTTTGACCAATTTTTCTCCCACAATTCAAAACTTTTAAGTGTGACAAAGAGTAACAAAAATACTCTGACGGTGCATATTTTTGCATTTTTTTGTTCATGACCTTCCAAGCTCCTATGTATCATAAGTGCTGCTAAAATGCCCATGAAAAATAAAATTTAGCTTTTACTTATTTACTGATTGGTGTAAAAAAAAAGAAGAAGAAATCCAGAAATATCTGTGCGTCAACATTTGTCCTATTACATAGCAATTGGAAATAAAAACTCCTTGATAGTTTCCAGTTGGGATTATCTAAAGCAACACAACTATTGCCACAACAACAACAGAGTCCAATGAAAGAAAAGAGGATATCTTCTTGCCTATTGGTCGACTGGAATCGCCTCAAAACGACAGTCATCGTGCCACAGCTGAGTCAAAACACTGTACATGCAACTGCTTCAACGGTGAATCGACCATTTGGGCAGCCTGGTCCAAACAGCTTGTCATTTACTCCCACAACTCGTCAGACATGCCAGTCACGCCAGCAACACCCACAGACATACATCAGTTTTATGGTTAATAACCACCTGTTCATCAGAGTCTTTCAAAGCAACCGTCAAAGTAGTTCATAAAAAAATAATAATAATCAACATTAACTTGTTACAGATTTGATGAGAAATATTGACACTGTTTGAAGGGGAAGTGTATCAGAAACAGAAAAGTGTGGTACAGTTGAAAGATCGAAGGTAAAATTATGTCGCATTTGGTTGCAGCGTTCTGCAGCAAAACGGGTAAATCCATAATAAAGATATAAAACAAGCTGAGTAAAGCCGGGCGTTGGCAAATGAGGGGGTGTCTGCTGAACTTCAGGTTTTTGTCTAATTTATTTTTCAGATTTTTTTGGATCACCTCATTTGCAATGTAACAGGAAGACTAAAACCTAGCATGTAAGAATATTAAAACTGATGCTTCCTTGTTGAATTTGAAATTTCTGCAATCACATTAAATCCAAAGGGTTGCATTTCTGTCTGAACAGCTGCATTTTCCTAGCTTCTGCCTCACAGAGCAGCCGTCCCCCGCGGCTCCTGCACTCAGCTCCTTCAGACTAGCCAGCAGGAATTAGCAAACACCAGGTGTGACTGAGTATAGACGAGTCATGTTGTGATGATTTCCTCAAGGCGGAGTTTCAGAGACAGCAGAAGCTTCTTAAAGATACAGAGGCCCAATGTCATGGTATTAAATCAGGAAGTAGGATTTCTTTCAAGTCATATTTGATATATGTAGCATTTTTTTTTTAGAACAACTTAAATTGACATAGTTACTTCATTATTCTAATAAATGGCACTTTGTGCCTGGAAAACAAAAAATACTGCCCCTTTACTGATTTGGTGTTAGATGAAAGGAGCATTTTGTTGTGGACTGCATTTCACCATATCTGATTCATAATCGTTCATATTTAGTTGGACTTTGTTGTGGGTGTGGACTTGAGTTTGTTATCATGGGCAAATAGTAGAGGGGGGTTTGCCTTCCAGTGAACTAATTACCTTAGACCACACTTTGACAACATCACCAGGATTTGAAATAGAAAAAAATATATTTATTGTTGGTATTGCTTCTTGAAGTAAAATATAGAAGTAAAAACACAGTGAATATAGCTTCTCATGTTTGATATTTTTAAATACATAATCTACATTTACTCAGTCTTTCAGTAAAACGACAAACGTGCACTGGAGTCATATTTGGACACAGGGAGGAGGAGGAAACTGTTTCCTTTATTTCTTTATAGTCACCTCCAGGCTGTTTTCACTGATATTGCACTGAAGCGACTTCCACATCGGCTTCAGTCTCAGTTTAGTTGTTGCTTTTTAGATCAAGCATAATAATTCATGAGTCAATCACATCATCTGATGGCTTGGAAGCAATAAATTGAAGGAACTTATAACTCACCACAAGCGTGATAACCAATTTTTAGAGACCTTGATGACACACGCACACACACCCCGTCCACTCATGAGGCCATGATGCTGGTTTTTATGGGTCAGCTTGGTGGCCCAGTAAAATCCTGCGCTGCTGCAGTCAACAAACCTAAGGGAAGAATATGTTCAGCATCAATTTTGGATGACAAATTGTCGGGGCTTTCTGGTGCACAATGGAGAACTCCGAGCACGACGACGAAGAGCGACTCTGGTCACAAACAGCCCTCAATCATTGCCAGACTCACTGGAATCAATATGTTCTCATAACTCGGGGCCCCTGACCCTGAGCACACATTATTATTGGCCTCTGGAGACGCGGTGCACACACACACACCCCCATAGTTATATATACTGAGATGCAGGCATTCTTCCGCATGCAAAGCTATCTTCTGTACTATTTGTGAGCTATATCAAAAGCCTTCAGTATTATTTAAACAGGTATTGCCTGAACAAATAATAATAATTAAGAAAAAAACTATTCAACTTATTTTTAGCCCTCTGACCTAATTTTGTGACTTCATAAGCAGATGTGATTTAAAGTACTTAAAGAGAATCTCTACAATGGTAGACATAGATAAAGAGCAACATTAAAAAAATAAAAAAAATAAATCAAGACCATGTTCTGTTCAATAAGATGATATCAATGGGGTTTTAGGCTGTGAGTGCCATCCAATTATCAAAATCAGTAAAGTTATGTTGTCTGTTCATATGTGTTCATTTTCTATTTATTAATAGAAATAAATAGGCAAAAAGAAGTTGAAGTTGTTAATACAGTTAAAACTCCAAATTGGGAGATTTATTACTGTGTAATTATGTGCTAATTACAGTAAGTACATGTGTAAAATGTGTCAGATTAATTCAATTTGGGGTGGAACGTATTGTAGCAGTTATACTGCTGTACTTATTGATGGTAAAGCTGGAAAATCATGGTTATATAGGCACAACCTAACAATACAGTCAAAAAGTCTACAGTATGTATACTGAGGAATGTGTTTAATATATATTAGCATTGTAGATGCGCCAATTAATTTGTTGTTTTAACGTAAAACCATGACAAGCACAGAAGCTAGCAATGGAGCTGCCTTCATTGCTTCCTTTATTTAACTGACATGATAAATAAAGTCACAGTTTAGTGACATTAAATACAAACTTTCTTTTTAACAATTTACCATGGTTTTAAGAAGTGAATTATCAGTCAGTTTAGTAAAGTAATGAAGTGACGTTTTATTGTTTTACCTGGTAATAGCTTATGTAAACAATAGTGAAACACACTTTGTCTCAGTTTGTATATAATAATCATGAACCCTGACTATTAAGTCTGTAATTAACCATTTTTGATTTGTTACTGTAACACACAACCAAAATTAAGATACCAAAATTTATTTACTGATTTTATTCTACAGTTATTATCATGTTATAGTCTCATTGACTCCCACATATCTGCGTAATAGGTTTGATAAACACATGATTCTGTACAATTACAGCCATAAGATACTTACCCAATTATTAGTGAGGTCCAGAGATTGTTATCTGTATCATTAGTGAGCTGTTACAGGTGGTGACACGGAAAGAAAAAAAAAAAACTTTACAAAGGTAAAAACTACATCTTATTTTCAACACCTGTTTGGGAAATATTCATATTCCAGGTGGTTAACCTTTTATTTATTTATTTTTTTGCAAACCCCACAAATGGTAACCCATTAGTGTGTGTTGTGTTTGTTAACAGGTCAGGTGGCGCGCAGGAGGGGAAATTAGTATATTCCACAGACATTGGGATCAAAAATGACTTTTATGCAAATGTGATTAAAGAAGGAAAGCTCTGACATTTATGCTCCAAAACCAAAGGAGTAATCACTTACAAAATTGAATATTTGCCTCTGATTTGATCCTTAATCACCTTCATTGATTGGAGCTGTTTAACTGTGTGTGTGGGGGGTGTGTGGGTGTGTGTGTGTGTGTGTGTGTAAGTCTCTTGAGGGCTCCTGCAAGCTAATTGATTGAAAACACCAAAGCAATGAGATTGTTAGCCACACGACGCAGCTAGCAGAAGCATCTATTTTTCTCAGTCTCCGTCTGTCTTTTAAATCAGATCCACTTGTTTGCTGTCATTTATTTATTATACAACCTTATTATTATTATTATTCTTTTTTTACCATTATTCATTTTAAAATACAGTTTGGAACAAAGACTCCCTCCCTTTCTACAGAGGATTGCTTTTTTGGGAAAGTAGAACACTGGGGGGTGAGGGGAGCGCATCAATTCATACTACATTAATATGCATAAAAGTTTTTGTCATCTTTAAATATGCTAACAATATCATGCACATAAAAACAGGATTCCCATAATGCAGACATACGCATATGGATAAATACATTTTGAATTTATTTGGCTACAATTTTAAAATGAAACAATTTTCTTTCTTTTTTTTGAAGAAAAAAAGAAAAGAAAAGAAAAAGCATAGATCCTGACTTTATAATTATGCAGATGTTACACACCATATATTTTTTTTAAGACACAACTAGGGTTTTCTCTTTGCTGCATTGAAACATAGATACAAAATGAAAGAATTTCATTAGAAAACATTGGCATCTACAGCTGCCTCTTAGGTAATAATGCTGAAATGACCCAGGAGAGACACTAACCCGTTCTTTGCTAACGCTTGTTTCATTGTGGCATATGAAAATAAAAGATGCCAGAGATTATCTTTGAAGTTTGACGCCTCCCCTGTGATGCAACGCGGGGAGAAAGCAGTGCAACACGGAGGCGCCGGTCTTGTACTGCCACATGTAAATGTGGATTATTATCAAGATACAAAGTTGCTGTTAAATCCACGCGAATGCTTTCGTGTTCTACACAATAGAGTCTATACGTTTCCTCTGGTACCCATGAACACGACTTGTAGACTCACATCCCCTTTTTGCCAATTACTGCTCTCAATTTAGAAGCAGCAAACCAGGTTTCTGAGAATCATTAGCCCAGACTTTGAAGTCCTCATCCTTCCTCCTGCACACTCAGACTTACCAAGAGCTTGTTGACGGTCTCTGCTTCGTGAAACCAGCAGCTTTACATCAATGCAGGTAAACAAAGCCGGAAACGTTCTAATAAAATTGATCCTTTCGGGATGAAAGACGAGGATCTGGAGGTTCCTGTTGGGCAGGGCCTCGTCGGGTCAAAGTTCATGTCAAGAAAGTTACGCAGGGAAACGTTCCTGCAGCCTAGCACCTGCAGGACATGATGTCATGGTTCAATGTTGAGTGAACTGTGGGTGGAATCATGTAATGCTAATTTTCTAAACACTTTTTGGAAGTCTGCAATTTTTTAGATTAGAAATGTGAACAATAATTAGAATAAAATGTTCATTTTTTCACCTTGAATGCGACAAATATCCTGGACAAAACAACTGAGAAATAAGCTAATCTATAAAAACCACATATTAGCTCAGTTAACCTGTTTGCATGTGTACACAACCCTCATTTAATTATTTTTTTTTTGAAAGCAACTTTTGATTCAGTTTCAGCTGTCACTCTCTCTAATTCCTAACTTGTAATCAGTTCAACTTTTGTGGGATTTTCTTTTGAAGCTGGTTTGTTTGGAAGCTTTGGCTAAAGTTACCAAATTATTCATAATTCAGTGGCATTATATAAAGCGCATATTTAAGACATTATTAAATATTTGGAGGAAATATGTGACCATCCCAAAAGCTATGAGATTTTTACTTTTTTTTTGTGAAGATACATCAGAAGTGCTCTCAAAGAGTGTCAGGAATTTCTTCTAAGAACTAGCTGCGCTCTATTTCTTGTTGACTCAATATGTCTGGAGTAAAAACATTACTGTTTTATCACAGTAGCCTTTTCTTTGAATGCAGCTCACCTCAGTGTTGTGCGGAGACGTATTGCCGTCAGGTGAAACCAACACTGAAGGTTTCGGCCCCGACTGCAAAGGGTTTTCAGCGAATGAACTGCATCCCCGCAGTGACACATGGTGGTAACAACACCATGCTGAGACTGTTTTGTTTCCGTTTGCCAAAGGTGCTGAATGCTGAAATCGAATCAAAATGTTTTTCAACCAAGTATTAGTTTTAAGATGTGATCTCACAGAAATTTCCCCCTAAGGACAATAAAGGACAGTTCTATTCTTAGTAAAACAAGGTTTTGCTAGTTTGCACATTTTTCCCTTTTATATTTCTGTTTCTCACTTGAATCGTATGGAAAACATTTTACATTATGACTGAATCCTTTCTACCAAAGGCAGCTGTTGCTCATGTGAAGCTAAAATCCCAGGGCTACACAAAGAGCAGTACTTTGCTTTCACCTTTCATTCCTACACTAAGTGGTCACTAAGGGAATTTCACATTATTGTCGTCCGGTAGAAAAACATGATCTCCAGAGGCTCATATTATTATATCTGGAGAACTTAACAAGGTTAACATGATCAGTGCTGCTCATTCTGAGCCAATCTACGGCTAATCAGATCACTGCTCAGTCCTCACGCTGCCATCCCAGTGGGAAAAGCTGGAACGTGAACAAATAATGGAGGTAGTTGTAGGGTTACTGTACAGACATGTCCCAATTAAGGAACCTTAGACTAGTCGACGTCTGTACAGACTACAGAACAAGAACGATACATTATTTCTGTTGGCCAGTAATAATAAAGTGAAGCGTGATATCAGGAAGATAATGAAAAGACTAAATTAAGCAGAATATGACAATGTAGTAAAAAAAGAGTAAATGTCTGCCAAAAAACTAAGAAATTTTGAGGTTAATCTCAGACATTTTCTATAAGAAATTTGGGAGTTTCAAATTTTAAAAATGTTTGACTTTTGGAAATTTTCTGAATTTCAAAAGTCGACGATTTCTGACCTTTTTTTTTTTTTTTCTTCCAAACGCTGAAATTTAAAAACTTCGTCGAAGGCCGACCTGAAGTCCGGTTCACTGCAAACTACTGAATTCTCACCTGCTTAAGAATACTGTATACTGGCAGGATTGCCAGCTGGTGTGACGACTGCAGTTCTTCTGGACCGTAAACCTCTCTAAAGGATTCAAATAACACACAATCACTGTAACGATGTGCAGGTTTGTCATGACAATACAACTGACTTCAAATGAATTCAATCCAACTGAAACTTGACTATTTTACTCCCACAAACGTTCACTTTACAAAATTTCCTCCCATCCACCTTCAGTTAATTCAGATTTCCCTCTTTGTTTTGTCCTCATTCTGCTTTTCCATTTCTCCACACCTGTAACTAATCCTTGATTGCCATCTGTTTCCACAGAGTCTAAAATGTCTGCGGCATTGTTTTGCCACTTCCCCCATTCTGTTTTGGAGAGGCACAACACCACGAACGCGGGAGAGGCAGTCCTGATTTCATATCTGCTGGTGTCTCCCTTTGTTTATGTTTATGAAGGCTCATCATTTCATGCATCCTGTTAAAGTGTTATTCCTTCTCTCTGTCTCTCTCTGCCTGTGTCTGAGTGTGTGTGTGGCAAATTTGTGTGCATCACTGTCATTCCACACCTGGTTGTCAGAAGTGGTTACTCAATGTCTGTGGCAGGCAGCTGATAATTAAAGCAGAGCTAGATAGACAGATGAGAGGGACGCGCAATGAAAGGAAACACGTGAGCATCAAAACAAAAGAAGTACACTGTCTTCTGAGGGAGTGAGGCTTCGCGCGCTTGAGTTAAAGCGCCTTCGGTCCCAATTTTGCTCAGTTTTTGCAGAGCCGTCTAATTTAGATGCCGCTTCTCTTCCCCCCTGTGCAAATCCGCCCACCTCTGTTGGCTCACATTATCTTTTTATTTTTACTTTTGTGTTTGCGAAGCCACTGTCACACTTTTACCTGCACATTGTGAACCAAGTCAGGATTCCATATTCTAATAGAAAAGGCAGAGAAAAAAAAAAATAATAGTCATTTTTTTCAGGTTTGATAATATGATGTGGAGGGAACGTATTGACGTTTGTGGGGTTAGAATTTCTTTTCGATAGGAGAAGGGCTACCAACGGACCCACCGGCTGGTGAGAAGTGAGATATTGTATTCAGCTCTTGCAGTGATGGGAAGAAGCAAGAGGTGCAAGTATAAAATGTGTGTCGGAGTTCTGCCGTGTTTTGTAGTTTCTGAAGATGTTTTTCTAGGATTCTGACGAGAAGGTCTTCACAGGAGTCAAGTTAGGAGGAAACAAGATCGTGAAGCAGTTTTTCTGCACCAGAGTTTGTAAGAATTGCGAACGGCTTGACAATATTTCTGAAAACAACAGTGGCAAAGCATACAAGTGTTAGTTTTGGTCTTCAAATGTGAGCTGAGGATTGTTATAGTGCGTGTTGCTGCTTTTACATCTGGTTTTGTTTTGAGACAAAGACTTTAATCTCAATGAAACCTGGATTTTTTTTTTTTATCTGGGTAAATGAAGAATAATAGACAGATTGGTATGTAGCTAGTGAGATGTACAGCAAGACAAATACTAAGACATATAGCTAGATATCTAGACAAACTGAGTCTAGATATCTAGCTATAGACAGTAGCTGGGTAGCTATAGACAGTATTTTTTTCAGTTTTTTCAATTTATTGCTGCCATGCAGTAAGCTAACAGTGCTAACCACCATACCACAATGGCAGGAATAACTTGTGACAAAAAGAAAAACACCTCTGAGAGGAGTTGTTTAGGTTTGTCTGTAGCAGTTTAATGGTAATATGTCTCCAATGGTACAATCATATTCAATAAACTAAGAAATGCCTTGCGATGAGGCTTGTTTGTTGGATAAAGAATGATGACCTTTAAAAAGGTATTTAACATACTTTTTGATTAAGCCCACATTTACGCATTAAAAGTTTGTTTTCGTCGGTCTGATGTAACATTGTAATCATAAATGTGATGTTTTCATTAGCCGTAAGTGGAAAAATCATCATAATTAACACAAATAAAGGCTTGAAGATATCAGCATAATGTGTAGTTGATCAACATAATGTGTTTCTCTCAGTGAAATGAGTCACTGAAATAAATGAACTTTTCAATAACAGTTCGATTTATTGAATAGGTCGGTACGCGTCGAGGCTCAACAAATCTCACCTTAGGAAGCGGCGCGGTGCAAGGCTTCCTGCTCGTCTGCGGCGCATCACAAAACCAATGTTTCACACTGCATGCAATCATAACAAAGAGGTTTCTGAGCGCAATGCGGGAAGCACCGCTTGTGGTCAGACAGGACATCTTAAGTGGGAGTTTAACTGTTGCTTTCAGCACACACACCTGCACACACACACACTGCAGTCATACATTGAGCAGGTTCCTGGTGGACCCTATTGGACAAGCGCAGCTGATAAAATTCCCATCATGCAGAACTTTGCAGTTTAGAGCAAAGTGGGAATGTCTGTTTTGGCTTCATTTGCTTAAACCAGCAATAATGCTGTATTGAGTTTCTGATATTAATATCTTCAGTTTGATGTCGGTAATTTCGTGTTTTACTATCGTAAACCTCGACCTTGGTGCTACTGGGCGGTTTAATTTTAAAAACACAATCTTATCATTATGACATTATTTTTAAGAAAAAGGTTACATTTTCAGAAGTCAAGTCTACTTTTGCCACAGGGTTCATCACTCTTTAACTGATCATTGAGCAAACCATCAGTTGACCAAGGGGTAAAACAAAATTATTTTAATGAAGCATTTCGGTGGTTTTCACAATATTTGTTTCGTTTTTTTTCTAATGATTCTTCAAATGCCACAATGCTCAATTCTATTCAAGTCAGTTCACGTCACTCATGTTGTACCAAAACACTACAAATATCACATCAAGGCACCTCACAATTTACCAAGCAGATCCAGTTCAAATCTATACACATCTGGGAAAACAAGTGAGTTACATAAAACCTCTGCTTCCACCCCTCATCACGAAAAATGCTTGAAATATCCTTTTAGTAAAGCTTGTGGTATTGTCAGCCTGTCAAACTTATAACATTATCCCACGTGAGTTCTGGTGCTGCCCAAGAAAACTTAGAATGGCAGCACCGTGTAGGAAAGCAAATAAAAATCCCTAGACGAAGGTTTCTGCAAAGTCTGCCAGCAGTAACTGTGGTCCCAAGGTGTCCTGCTGGCAGACAGTTGGACACCAAAGACATGAGAGACTCTTTAACTCAGTGCTAAGGCTGAGTAAAATGAATCATCAACAAAAAGAAGTAGTGAGATTCAGGGATGGGGGTAAATGTCATTGTCCAGATGGAGAAGTTTGACCTTCTCTACCTCTCTGACATTCACAGGCAGTCATGGACGCATGACTGAAAGCTAGAATTTGGATTCAGATGCTCACTTTGAGCTATAAAACTGGGGACACACTGTCTGATTTTATTATTTTGCCTGATCATACCCCCAAACCCCCAGTTCCCAGTAGGGGAAAGTCTACATCGGTCTGCATCGTTGCCACAGGTTGGCAGAGCATGTTGGACCAAAAATCTGTTGGAGTGAGAGGAGAATCGATCTGACCCAATCTCAAAGTTGCAGGTTTCAAACATGTTTTGAGTTTTTCGAGTCAAACTTGTGTGTAGTTATAAGGTGTGAACTGACTACTGACCCAACAGCAAATTGTGTATTTCGACATGGCATTGGCTGGAAGCTGTTGTTTCTCAAACGGTTTTGTATTTCGCCTAGTTCACACAGTAAAATTTCAAAGTTGTAGATTGTCTTTCAAAACCTGAGAGAGTGCACACATGATGATAAAAATGTAGGTTTGGTCCTGCAGCGTGTGCTGGACGACCACGCAGCAAATACAACGCAACACACGCAAACAGATTTCACCCACAAACATTCGGACAGGGAAATCTCGTAAAACCTCCCGAGACCAAACATGAGTTCAGAGTAAACATGGTGGACTAAGGAGAAGGAGCAATGGACTAACACACACAAAACATATCTCCTCCATCCAAAGGGTCTTCTGTATTTTGGATTTCCGTCACCTTGCTTTCCGATTGGCTACGTGTCATATTCAACAGGCTGCGTGCTCGCTTGTCCTTGGAGAAAACCACACAGGCTGACAAAAAAATGAACAAGAGTAGTTGCATGAGTAGTTGAGTTAAGTTTCTGGACTATTTGTTGTAAAGTTCCAGATAAATATAGTACAGCAGTCACAAGGTAAATTGGCCTCATGATATGTTTCTCTTTCTTTGAGAATTTTCCCATCAGTTCAGAGAAACTCCCATTTGTCAGTCATGAGGTAAAAAAGACTGTCTTGTTTTATGTAAAGCATAATATGAAATTTTATGCACACCCACATAATAATCAATGGCTTTTGCGTAGTTCCACTCCCACAAATACTGATGCAGCAAGCCCTAGCAGAGGCGTTTGAATGTCAAATATGATTCAATTTAATCTAGTGCAAGAACTTGCAAATGGCTCATCAGAACTGTCGAACGATTTTCATCCCAGGATATGGATATTTTATTGAGGGAAAACATCAGGCAAATATGCAGCACTATGCTTATTAATGGTAGAAAACGAGATGCTGAAGCCTAAAATGCTTTTAGTTAACATTTTTTATGTTTAACTTATAAAACGTAGGTAAGGTTGATGTTAATAGGATGGAAGTTGTCGAGCTAAAGGGGAATTTTAGAGCTTTGTTGTCTTTGAGAGGATTTTTCTCTGAAAAAGCAGACATGTACCTGGCAAAAAGCCTGGAACTTAAAAGTTTGCTCAGAAATGGGATCTGGTCACCATGGATTTCATGGAGAATATGAGGACTGAAGGTAATCGGGGTAGATGAGATTTGCCCAAGAAGAGTCTGAAAATGATTGGGTTGTTGTGGTAGACATGTCTTTAGTATTATAGGACTTGGAAAACACCTGTGAAGCGCCAAGCCAAGGTGGCAGTCTCGGCTTTTAGCAAGGGGACTTGAGATCCTTTTTCAAGTGTCCTTACTTGCAATTTGTTTGATTTGTAAAACATTTGCCTCCTTCAATTCAAACTAAATCTGTGCCAAATGTTTGTGAAGCAAAACTTTCCATTTGTGCTGCTATCATTTTTAAGATTTTGCTAAACGTTTCTGGAGGAAACGTCTCACCCGGATTTATGTTGGTGTCAATCAAAGTTTGTGCAGCTGAGATTTTCATTTGTGCTTCTTTTGTCTTGTTTTACCAATACATTCTGACACAACCGGCCCTTTAAGAGCATTCATGACTCTCCTGCTCCAAGGCGTCCTGGAAATCTTCCCTTGAAGGATTTTCTGAATGTCTTCCACAATTGGGAAGTTATGGGTGAATTAATGGATTTTGATGTTTTTGTGTATACTTATGTTTCCTTTAATTTTATTTAAACATAAATTGAAATAACATTTCAATTTTATTTCAAAATAAAATTGAAATTAAGGGGAAAAAAAGGGATTTTTTCCCCCTTAGAAAAATCTCAAAATGTTTTTTTAAAATAATAATAATAAAGTGTTTTTCAGGTTAATCAACTGATTAACCTGAAAAAGGAGCTACTACTTCACAACACAACAATCGCACCTCATTAACTGGCTTGTGTTTTATGCCCAGACATCTTTCTGTTGCACGTCCAAAATAAGGGTGAGGCTTATGCAAATACTTTTGGAAATGTAATCACTTGTGTGAGGTATTTTCTTTTTTTTGTTTATCAAATCCACCCTTTTTCTCTTTATGTGATTATTATTTTGTTGTTCAGTGTGTGTAATCTCCATCTGTTTGTTCCCTCACCCATTCTACTGCCCAACTATGTATTTTCTTTTTTTTTTTTTTTGGCATGTTCAGCACTGTTTTATCGGTAGTCCAGTCTAATATCCCTAAACAAGGCCAGAAGGCGTTTTAACAATACAAAACTATACAAGATAAAAAAAAAAAATCAGGCATAATTAAGGTTGTATATTCTGCAAATAACCACAATGGTAAACTAACCGAGGATAAAAGCAAAAGCTGAAAAAACATGTTTTCATGCTTTTGTACCTAATGCACAGGTCATAAAATCTGTCTTTATTTGTACTCACAGTGAGTTGTATTTTTGGATGAAATAGAACTGAACTCTATATTTTTATTATTTACTTTTGCTTAACACTTTGGAATCAGTATTTAATCGTAAGGACATCTGTCCATTGTTGGACTTTTAATTGTTGCAGAATGCGTAAAACATGCAAAGTAACTGTGTCTGCCACAGCAAAGTTCAACCAGTTAGTAAAGTGATAAGCTGAGTCAGACAGTGTGTGTGCAGCACGTCTCTCTCACTAGAGCGGTGGAAGTGATATCGACCGTCTTCACACAGCTCCTGAACAACCAGGTTGCTAATTACAGACAGATAGTCAGTACAACGGAAGAATAAAAAAAACATTAAAACTTATATTGAGGGGTTGATGTATATAAAAGGTCGTACAGTCAGAGGAGAGCCAATAAAATAAGGTACATTTGTTATTAATCTTGTATCAAATTCTTTTTCTCAGATTGCCATCAAGACAAACATAAATGTTTTAGAGGTAGAATTTCAGTCAGTAAGACCACATTTCTTTTCTTATTCACACCAAGATTTTAACAGTAGTGAGGTATCATAGAGAATGTTGTGAAAGTAATAAATATTGTAACTGGATTCATCAGAGGAGTACATCCAAACAAAATGAAGCATTATGAATTATTTATTCCCACTGTTGCCACGATCCTCTAACCCCCAGTTTACACTTCTTGTGTCTCCGCTTCGCTGCGCCCTGCAACGGAACGAACTCCGCAGTAAATACGCACCCATGACTGCATTTGCTCAAAATCCTAGCTATATTCATGAAAATGTGGGTATATTTATACATATATGCTGTCAGTTAAACAGTGATTTTATTCCGAAACACCTTCAGGTAAGTTCTCTCGCTCAAGTCTCAGTAGGAGCGTTTGTCAGCGCAATGGAGGGAAGAAAATAATGATTTTAGAAGTTGAGAGCAGCCGTATTTTAGAAGACACTACTCATTCTTTTTATGACTGACTTTATTGAATGAACTCTCATTTCCCATGCATTGTTAGAAGCACTTCTGAGCAGAACAGGACCACATATAATGTAAATTAGGGAGATCAGGAACGGTTGCGATCCCCCACCGAAGTGCACATGGTGGCGGAGTGGAGCGGAGACGCATGTAGTGTAAATCTGGGGTTGAGGTTGCTGGTCATTTTGCTCATTCACCATTTTGCACTGCTGTAGTTTTGATCATTTTGCACTTGCATTTTTTGGTTTAGGGTTTGGGATTCATCTGCAACTGTACATTTTCTAATAACCATTGTTACAAAATGCTGTTCTATTTGTACTCGTATCTGAAGAATGTCACTTATTTTGAGAGCCATTGATTTAAAGTACATTTTCATACCCTCAATGTCAAAATCATTCATCCAGCTATTGACTATACCGACTTATTCTGTCAGAGTCACAGGGGGTAGGAGCAGCTAAGGGGTGATGGGGTAGTTTCCTGTTGCCAATGGTCTTTGGCAATAGGCAACTATCAAAAGGTGGGGTACAGCCTGGAGAGGTTGCATGTCCATCACAGGGCAACACAGAGACACATAAAGACAAAGTGCACGGTCAATGTGGTCAGTTAACTCACAGTCATACTGTTGGACTGTGCGACTAACATAGCCATGAACTGCAGCAACTTTGCTATCAATTGAATTAATATGTCTGAGATTATCAGTCGAGCTCCCCAAAACTGGATTAGAGAATGTACAATGATAAACTAAAAGCCAACATCTTAGTACTGCTGAAAAAAGGAGACATTTAAACCCTAATCTCTTGACGTTACTGCTTGTATTCAAAATGTTCATAAACAGCAGATGATGCTTTGATGAACTGTTCATTAGTTAAAGGTCACTGACGAGGAGTACGAGGTTTAAAAAGCCAACAATTCATTGGCGAGAGAATGTGAAACTTAACATGTTGAGCTGGGAGAGAAGCTGTGAGCAGGACAGTGTCGGTGCCCTTTCACGTGTAGCAGCCATTGCCCGTGAGAACACTCGGTGACATTTAACTGTGTAGATCATCGGCTATTGGAAATTCACCATGCCCCCTTTCTCAAGTGTCAAACAACGCAATATACAGCTGAGTGTTGCGGACCGTATTTCAGCACACATAGTTCAAAAACCTTTCATCTGTTGTCTGTCAGCTCCTGTAGAATAGCAGAGAATGATGTGACAATGTGAAGCCGGCCTTACTGACACATTCATGAAATGATTTATCCGCTCACACTGAAATTATCGCTTACAAATCTGAGCTGTTTATAACAAGTTTCCTCTATCATCACTTCTAAATTGTCTCTTGGGCCTTTCAAAGTTTCGTCACCTTTCCCTTCATCTCTGTTCAGACTTGGACGACAGATCAAAAGGTCTTTCACCAGTCTAGACTATATTATTATGAATATACAATCTACCTTATTTGTTTTATTTTTCCCTTTTGATGTGTTCCAAACATAAATGCAAGTTAATTATTTCTTTCTCATTGAGCTGCGACTAGCCCATCCATTGTCCACTTTCCCAAGGCTTCTAATTAATATAAAGCAGGTTAAAACAGGTGGCAAAATAAAGGAATGCAATGCAATTCATGAGATTGTTGTATGTTGATAAACTTCAAAGTGAAAGCCAGAGAACATGTTTTTCCTTTTTTTAAGTCCGGTAATTATTCTGTCCAGAACGCTGGTTTTAAAACTTCCTCAATAAAATCTATAATTGTTAGTGTCTAATGTGTTATTGGACCTGGATTTCACTAATGTTTGAAGTTGAGGGATGATGCACTTGGAATTGTATCACAACATTTTGTGGTTATTATTGAGAGAGCAGTAAAAGAAAAAAAAAAAAAGACAAAGTGTTTAAGAAGTTATGTGGCCGTGTTTCAATCAACCACTGGTGCGCAAATTGGAATAGCAAAAATTAACTTCCTTAATAGAAACACGGCAACTTTGAAAAAAAGCCTTGTTTTTTAACCAGAAGGTTTTTTGCGCTACGACGGCTTTTCAGCTGAAATTTGTGTATTTCACATAACTGGATGTAAAAAAAAATTTTGCGTCACATGCAAAAAAAGCGATCAAAAAGCGCATGACGCCACTAATGGAAACAACAACGACAGGAAGAGGCAGGAGGATGATGGTGCAATGTGTTTTTGTTTTTTTTAATGACTTGTTACATGAGCAAACTTATTCACATGTGACTTTGTGTTTCTCATGTGATGGAAACAACGCCATTGCGAGATTGAGTCTATTCGGCATATCGGCAAAAGTTTACAAGATCATATTCTTATGGAAATGTGTGTAGTAAATGAACCAGAGGGAAAACAGACTCTGACTGTCAAGGAGCAAAAGCTCTGCGAGTTATTGGAAGAGCACAAAGGAGCCGCAGCTATTAACACAGAGGAGCCTGATTGTGGAGCGAAGAACAGGTGTGTGATTAACTGAATATAACTATATAGGAAGCATGAGTGGTGGAGTAGAGGAAACACAAAATGATTGCAAAGGACCAGGAAAGAGGATTAAAAAAAAAAGTTCCAATAAGTGAACAGAGCAGCGATGACTAAGCAAAGCAAAATACGAGAGTTCGAGCAAATTACCAAGCTAATATATTAAAATCCAAACCCGGAGGCTTCAGTGCACCAATTCCATTAAGTAATCCGAATGTCGCACAATAACTGCTTTCAGTCAATATTTTCTAAATTGAATGGTGTTTATTGATGCTTTTATGGAACGAGGAGTGGAAAACAATACCTAAATGAACTCTAAACACATTTTTTGGGGGGGAGAGAGGATTCGCAGACATTCTCAATTTATTTACGTCTAACAAAATAATAATTTCCCATCCCTCCAGCTTGCCAATTGGTCATATTTTCTGATTAATCTTAGATTAGAGTAGAATAAAATAGAATAGAAATATCCTTTATTGCCCCACAGTGGGGGAATCCAGATATCCTAACAGTGAGTTAAGGTAAGTGGGAACATGCATGTTAACACAAAGATAAAAAAATTATTATAGAAATAAGAGACTGTAAAGACAAATTTACAACATACGAAGCAGGAAATGAAGCAGCAGTTGACGGTTTAGTCCAATACATGGTCACAGATTTTACTGCTTCACATTTAGGTCCATTTACACGAGTATCTGTTAGCCACTTAGGAAACATGTAAATGTAAACAGTCTCATGCTGCATCTGGTTGAGTGCATTCAAGTCAGCACAACGTTAAGCGAGTGAGATGACTAAATGAGAATGTCATAAAAAGCTATTAAAAAAAAGAGCAAAACAGAAAGAGTGGAATAAAAGTTTAACGATACACCAAAACAACAAACGGTTCTAAAACATATGAGAGGTGGGAAAGCAAAACTGGAAGCGGATCAAGGAACCATTGTGCTCCAGCTCTTGCGGATCAACAGAGGTGAAGCAGAAGAGTGGAAGCGGGAAGCACAGAGACAATCGGGGAGGGAAATCGCCGGAACAAGAGCAGTAACGAGCCGAGGCTTTTGAAAGACACCAGGTGAACGTGTCACGCTCTACGATGCTGCTGCAGCATTTTAATTGAGCCAGAAGCGCACAAAAAAACACTTCACAGATGTTTTCAAGTACCCTCAGAGTGTCCTTGTTTTCACCATCGCTTTTGCTTTTAGTGTATTGTCTGAAGGTGTTATCGCTGGTTTTCTTGATATGCAAATGTTCTTTGGAGAAAAGAGAAAACTATTGGTATTAGGTGCTCAAACATGCGCAGGTGTTTTGTGTGGCAGCTTACCGACTCTGCTAGATGACTTTTAAAAACACCCAAACAAATTTAAGAGAAGATAAATTAGTTTCTCTCATGTTTACGGAAGTATTTATCTAGAATGTTCTTAAGGGCCATCAGGTCTGAGTTTCAAAGATGAATGCATCTGATTTAAAGGGGCAGTATTATGTATTTTTCCAGGCACTAAGTGCAGTTTTATAGCACTATTGAGTAACCATGTTACCTTCAGTTAGTATAAAAATAATGTACATATCATACATTTGACTTTGTAATGTAACGCCTTGAAATTAGGCCTCTGTCTCTTTAAAAACTCCTGCTCTTTCTGAACCTTCAGGAAGTCATCACAACATGGCTCCTATGTTAACAACATTTTTTACCAGCGTTGCACTGAGAAGAAGCTCATATAATGAGCTCAACTGATATGCAGTTTGATCAGGTGTTTGCTAATTGCTGCTGGCTAGTCTGAAGGAGTGTTGGAGTTACGGAGGGAGGGCTGCTCTGTGAGGCGGAAACGTGGAAACTGCAGCTCACAGGAGGAGCTTCATCCTTGAAGGCGGAGCTAGGTCCAGCCAGGCGTTTTGCACAGCTGAATGGTTGCCATGGAGATTAAAGGATTTCTTAAACATACAGTATGAAAGGAAGGGGGGTTTTTTATGAGGGAATCACATTATAACATGATGTAAAGCTCAAAAAAGTAAATTTTCTATAACACTGCCCCTTTTAAGGCTGATTTGCAGTCAGGTGGCAGCAGTATTCACTATAAAGGTTTAAAAGTTGCTGCAGAAAGACAATGTGAAGAAAGACAGATCGCTGTATGGAATTTGCATTTATGTTAGAGAATTTGACAAAAAACAAATGAGCATGTGTTATTTCCACTGACACCTGTTGCGGTACCTTCCACGGACGCGTTGTCTCGCAGCCAGAGCGATAACGTGCGTCGACTAAACAGGAATCTGCCGTGATAGATGCGAGAGCGCTGCCTGTTTCACTGGGAGCAGATGGGAGGAAATGCAGCACCCCGCTCGGTGGTGAATGGCTGATGCAATCGCTCCACATTTTCTGCTCCATCAAAACCGAAGGCGAGCGTTTGAACACGCCTGCTGGTGTGAGAAGGATCTTAGCACATGCGCTTTGTTTGGTTTTATGTGTTGTGATGACAAAAGGAGAGAGTAACACTTTATCCCGGGAGGTGTGGATAACGCTGGCACAGGCCGCCAGCATATTTGTTTGTGTGACTGAGTGTGTTCAGACGAGCCGGACATAAAGAGAGATCTCTAATATTTCATACATGCCTTAGTTTTTGTTTTGTTTTGTTTAAAAAAAAAAAAAGTAAAATTGTCTAACCAATCTTGAAACTTTTAGGATTTCTTTTTGGTAAATAATTTTGTTTAATTAATATGAACTAATTTGGCTTGTGTGTCTCTGTGTTGCATGTCTGCCACCTGTTGGCCAACGACCCGGTTCCCCTTAGCATTAGCACGTATGTACAATGGCTAATTCAGGTTAGCCTTACATTATGCAGGTAGCTCTCATTATATAACTCATCCATGGCCCAATGTTTGTAGCCACTTCCTGTTAGCACACCTCGACTGTTTTGTGAAGTAGCACTTGGTTTGTATAAGTGAAAAAAAAGGATTTTTAATGCTTTCCAACAGTAAAACTAGCAATGTTAGTCCCAGTTGCTATAGCTTCGTACATACTGTAACTTTAGCTTGATGAAGCTGCAGCTTCACGTATTAGTGGGTCACGGTAATTAATAAAGCTCCATCTGTTCTGAAAGATATTACCAGTGAAAATTATGCGGTGAAAACCTCAGCAGACCAACTTATTCAGCTGCAACAGACTGCGATGATGCTGCAAGACTTTTCCTTCTTTCAATTACTAGGCATGCTGCCATCACTTCCTCACGATATAAATCCAGAATAATAATTTACAGTAACTAATTTATTGCAATTATTTATTTTTATTTCTAAAAAAAGGAAATTACATTTATATATATATA
>CAEFZY010018019.1:0-40213 GCA_903066815.1 Brachyrhaphis roseni | reverse complement strand
TATATATATATATATATATATATATATATACACATTTAATAAATATTTATTTAGATTTTGTCTAACAATTATTGAGCTAAAACTATATATTTTTCCACTTAACAGTACTTCTCCTTCCATCTTCAAGAAGCCTTTTCTCCCCATTTCTTCTTCTGCATCAGGTATTAAGTCAGTCAGTTTGATTCCCCTCAGCTATTGTTTTTGTTTCAGTTTTGTGGTGTTGTCCTTATTTCTACATATATTTTATGTATATTTTGTTTGGTTATTGTGTGCATCCCTGTGATGTTTGCATGCCTTTACATGTTTGTCTGTGTCCCATTGTACTCAGGACCTTTGACTCAGTCTACCTCAATGTCTCATATAGAAGGAGTTGGAAAGACATGGAGCAAGAAACCTCTCAGGTAGTGCTAGTACACAGAATACATTAACTGTTACATCCACCAGTTTGTTTTTACTTGAACTTGCTTTCCTCTTTCTCTTAGTCGGCCCTTGTCAGCAGTATCCTTCAGCATCCCTTTTGGCCTTGACAGTGACGTTGATATAGTGATGGGCAACCCTGTAATAACCCGCTCTAAGAGCTCAGATCAACTCAACCCAGCAGGCCAAAACATTAATCAGCCCTACGCTACTCCTGAAGACATTAGCCATTTGGTTGGTAAGGCCCCTGGACCAAACGGACCTCAGAGAGCATCATGGGTCACACAGACTCCCGTTATTCCAAGGCTGGCTGAGGAGAACGGACTTGAGACAAATGAAACTGGAGAGCTGCCCACCATTGAAGAGGCTCTCCAAATAATTCACAATGAAGGCAAGATGGAACCTAGATTACATCCTGATGGTGCTCCTGATGGCTTCTACCTCCACTCACCTGATGATCCTGCAAGTTCTAGATATGATGGCAACCTGACCCCCATAAGCTGCTCTGCCCCTGCGCACTCAGGAATGATGTACCAGGCTAAACAGTCTACCAGAGAACCAGCTCGCACCAGAAACACCTCAGGATGTTCACGGGATGATGACTCAGTCTTGAGAGATGGCAGTTTAGATTCAGATGCCTTAGAAGACCTGCCAAAGGCCCAGTCGACTCCAAACACACCAGCTGCCCATGCAAACTCTTCCATTGGCTATGTTAAGGATTCACCTGACAGTGGCGTAAAGATGACTAACTTTGTAGAACGCAAAAAGAAACAGAGCATGGATTCTCCTAAAGGTAGTGACCCATCTTCCCCTCAGATGACCTCTTGGGCGCAAAAGTCTGAAGAAAGCCCGAGCAAGAGCCCACAACTAAATAATGAGATGACTGAACTGGGTGCTCGGCTTGAAGAAAAAAGAAAAGCCATTGAAGCCCAGAAAAAACGTATTGAGGCCATTTTTGCAAAGCATCGTCAAAGACTGGGGAAGAGTGCTTTTCTACAGTTGAAAAAAGAGCAGAATGATGTTGACTCTGAGGAGAAAGGAGAAGAAGATCTTTCACATTTGACTTTGGAGGAAAGACTTGCTCGAATGGAGGAGGAAGGGAAGGAACAAGATCAACAGCGCCTCTTTGTGGAGGATGATATAAGTGGTAGAGGAGGGCATGTGCTCATCAAAGAGGCCAGTCAGACACCTGGAGAAAAAACAGCAGCCCCTTTAGGGGATTATAACAATGCTGTGTCCAAGTTAACTGCAGCATTGTCCTCCCTGCAAACTGACATGCAGCGACTGAGTGAACAGCAGAATCAACTAATCAAGAAGAAACCTGCAGCATCCACGAACAAATCCTGGGTTATTCCAGCTGACCCTAAACCTTCCAACTCTTCTCCTCCTTCACACATTTCACGAGAATCCACCCGAGGTTTTAATTTAGCCTCCTCTTCCCCCTCACCATCACGCAAAATGGCAAACCTTTCTGCTCCTCCTAAATCTCCTAAAGTTCATCGAAGAGCTCAGTCTGTACCCCCTAAAAGTCCAAAACACAGTCGCCAAATGGACACAAAGTTCCCAAAGGATTCAAGGGTTCTCACCCCACCTCAGAATGTGGACCGTATCCCCCATCTTCGTCGAGTAAATCATTTGCAGTTCCAGGTTCAGACTTCATCCTCCTTCTCTATAGGTGACTCTGATAGCCTAGATGAGCTACGTTCATTTGGGCCGACTCCTGTCCCCACACCTTTGTTGACTCCTATACCAACTCCACCTCCTCATCCTGCAGCAGATGACGCCCTATCAGAAGTAGGCTCCAATGATGGACAGAGTATTTTTAGCATGGACATGGAGGCAGGGCGCTCACACAGTCCCCTGGTAAAGAAGGAAGGGCTTGCTAGTGCAGGATGTAGCTCTGGTGCCCCTTCAGAGTGCTCCTTCGAGAGTGAAGCCCCAGCTGGAATGTCCAATGGTAAACGTAGCAGTTTAATTGAGATCTCACTCTCTGCCTTGGAACCAGAGAGGGAAGAGGATGATGAAGTGCCTGATACATTGTCAGATTCAATGAGTGATCGAACGGAGCCAGAATTGAAGGCAGGAGTTGGTTTCTTTTTTAAGGTTGGTACTACATCTCATTATTATGGTATCTGGTAAGCCATGGTTTAGGTCAGTGTGTTAATGGCTATTCATGTCTACTTGGTTTTGTGTTTGTAGGATGACAGGGATCGACCAGAGGATGAGATGGCACAGCGAAGAGCAGCTCTTCTTGAGAAGCAGCAAAGGAGAACCGAAGAGATGAAGAGACGCAAACTTGAGCAAGAAAAGGAAAAAGAATCAAAGTAAGACTTTTCTTCTTTTTTCCACTTATGCAGCTGGTTGCATTACTAAATATGAACAATAATAGTGCATACAATAAAAACAATTTTAGCACAATAGGTACTCCCTAATGACTCCTGTACAGTCATATATGTTTAGATTATAGTTTTTAAATCATATTTGCATTTGTTATATCTGTATTCCCAGTACATTTTGACATTGTGTTCTCTGCCTCCCTCTGCTCTTAGCAAGCCCCAGTGGATGATCATTGAAGGCTGGGGCAAGAATGAAGAAACACCCCAGACTCCAGGCACCCCTCCGGCATCACGTACCCCACCAGCAGAAGGGACTCCCCAGCGCCGAGGAGACTTCACCAGGCAGGAGTATGAGAGACGACAGCAACTGAAGATTATGGAAGATCTGGACAAAGTGCTGAGGAAGAAACCTACAACAGTCCGTGATGTAAAGAAACAGAGACCCAAGACAGTTTTCAGAGATGACTCAGTTTTGTCCAATAGTCCCGTCAAGGGTAAAGGCTTCCGACACCACCACCAAATTTCTAAGTTTTATAAACTTTATCTATGCTTTTGCTTGTTATTTTTTTTATAACATGCTCTTGTTGTTTTCTGTGTAGGAAACAGGCTGAACAAAGGGAACTTCCACTCAATGATGAACCTGTCCTCTATGGCTAATGACTCTGGAGGGCTGACTGTCAGGAAATCTCCAAGGTAACATACACAGAGATGATGGTTTAAATTTATTCATGTAGGGGCTTTAAATGTTGGAGCTGTTTCATATTTGCCCTGGACAGGTCAAAGAAAATTGCATTAACCGTCAGACAAAGAGGACCTGCATAATGGGTTTTTATGATGAACAAGTGGTTTCATTATTTGTTTGTGTTTATCCGCCTCTAGTTACAGTTGCTGTGGTAGTCGTTATCAGTGCTATCAGGTGCAAAGGTGATGGTGACGATTAATGTCTGTAACCCACTTTATTTTATTTTTTTCTAGCCGATCACACTCTCCCTCTCGGTCACGGCTAATGTCACCAGGGCGAAGGAGTGCCCAGAATGGGGAAAAAGACTGGGAAAATGGATCCACCATTTCCTCCCCAGCGTCCATTCCTGAATATACAGGTCAGTGATTAATTCATGGCTAAAGTTTGTTTTAAAAATGTGAGTATTGTTTTATTAGAGCAGCATATCATGTGTGAAAACTGTTTTTCAGGACCAAAGCTATACAAAGAGCCGAGCTTTAAGTCCAACAAGTTCATCATCCATAATGCTATCACTCGCTGCTGCCTGGCTGGCAAGGTTAATGAACCACAAAAAAACAAGATCGTCGAGGTAAACAATGCTGCTACGTTACGGTCTCACTAAGAGGCACACACTAACATGGCTCTTACTTACAAACTCTGCTTGTCTGTTGGTGTTTGTCTTTTCAGGAAATGGAAAAAAGCGCAGCCAACCATTTCCTAATCCTCTTCCGAGATGCCAGCTGCCAATTCAGAGCAGTTTACACCATGAACCCTGAAACCGAGGACATGGACCGGCTGACTGGCATTGGCCCACGGAACATCAAACCTGAGATGGTGGAGTCCATTTACAAGTATAGCTCTGACCGTAAACAGTTCACTGTCATCCCGTCCAAAACTATGTCAATGAGTGTTGATGCCTTCACCATTCCTAACCACTTTTGGCAGAAGCGCCCAGGAACACCTAAAAAGTTGAATACCCCAAATTAAAGGCTCGCCTATGGTTGGAAAAGATGCTAGAATTCAGGAAATATACACAGTTGACTCATTCTTCTTTTTTGGTTCCCTGGCTAGTGTGGAGTGTCAGATCGTTCTGTTGGAGAAAAAATTGAACGACTGCTCAGGTATTTTTCCCGTTATCAGCTCGAACCCTGAGAACCGAACTGGTGACTTGCCAAGAGAATGAGTCAATCACTCCTTAAACAGCTACTCTAGCTAAAAGAGTTTATTTCCAGAGCTTCTGACAGGTTCTGAATGATCCACTCAGATTGTAAAATGTAATGGGACAAATTTCATTTGGATAAAAAAAACAATCGTTTCCCTTTTCCTTCTCATGTCTTGCCTTACCCTGCCATGTCCGAGTCTTGTTTTTTGACTCGAAAAGGGAAGGGAGGGGGGAATTACACTGCCTTTACCCGCACAACAGTATTTTGGGTACAAGCAGCTCCCACCCCTCAAAGTTTTGGTTTGATTTCCTTTCGCTGCCTTTTCCTCTTCCAGGGCTCCGTTTCCCTCCAGTCAGAGACACATGGCTCAGCTCTCTACTCTGATTGGAAATGAAGGCTGAAATGTATAGGCAGTTAACGCTGCTCTCATATGAATGTAGGGCACACGCTAGCCGCTCCTAGTCAGGACCAGAAAATACCATAGATAAACCAGAGGCTACTTTCACTGCAGATTGCTTTACAGTTGAAACTGCTTGTGCCCCATATTTTCTGCACTCCACTCCTTCAGCTGTAGACATCTGGATGTTTTTTTTAAATACTTTTTGACATGTGTTTTGCTAGCAACCGATTGAGTCTTTGAGAGCTGAAAGAAGAATAAAATATCCTGTGATTTTTTTGTTTATTGGTTGTTTTTATGGAAATAATGGTTGGAGCTTGTCTTGCAAGCTCTGGGGGGACAAAGATGAAGGACAGCTTCGTCATGTTTATCAATACTTGGATAAAACTCTGTATGACAATGATAATCAATCTTGATTTAATATATACTGAATGCTGAATACTTTCTTTTTTGATGATGATTTGTAAAAATTAAGTTGACCTTTGTGAGCTACAAATAAGCTACCCTGCTGCTTAAGCATTAGTGAGATGTATGTTTGAGATGACAGTGAGTGAATGAGAATGAATTTGAATTGTTCAACAGGTGAAGTTCCTGATACTGTTTTAGGACAAATAAATTGTGTAGGTCACTGAGCTTGTTTCCTAATGCATTATTCCCTGTTTATATGTCCGGGCATATAAACAGTAGGTTTCTTAACGAAGGATCATTCTGGACTGTAACAGCCCTCGTCTACCCCACAGTCTCTTGAGACTCCTTCATGTACAACTGGGGAATGTAAAATGCCAAAAGCTTCTTTTTTTTTTCTCAATGCTAGTTAAAAACATGACTCCAGAATTTCTTGATTAATTCAATACTGTCAGTAAATCTTGAAAATTAGCTCTTTTTTGCAGTCTTGCAGCATTATTACAGTTGCTACAGTGCAGCTACCTTCTTTTAAAATCACAGAATGCCTCCATGTAATGTGTTGTTTGAAGGAGACTCCTATGGATGCAATGTTGAAACCATAAATAAGAAATAAACTGTTGATTAACTAAGTGTGTGTGTGGGGGATTTGTAATAGATGTTTGTATTTATGTACTTGTAAAGCTTCATATGTGGTAGTGAAGACTATATTTTGATTCTGTGCAATTTTCTCTAAAACTCCCCACATCATCCAGAGGTATATTTATTTCCATTTGAATTATTTGACAAATTTATTTTTTAGTTTGAGGTTCTTTGTCCTTTTCTCTCCATTTCTTTTGTTTCTTTTCTTTTTTATTTTTTAAATGAAGGTTATATGTCAAATTGCCATTTCAGAAAAGATGTCATAAGTTTATTTTGGTTTCTTCTGTTTTCTTATTTGCCAGTAAATTTTGTATGTTCATTTCATTAAATGACTCCTTGACAACTGGACCAGAAAAATAAAATCCTTTTTAAATCATCCACATAGATTTTTTTTTCATTATCTGATAATCATCTTTTTTCCCCCCCTCATATGTTTGTTTTAGAATTTGCATGTGGACTAGAGACCTTCTTTTAAAGATATACTGCAGAGTGAGAGTGGATAACACATTTTTATTTTATATTTACAAATGTTATTAGACACAAAATTGCTTGACATTACTGAGTGTATTTTATTGCTTTTGTTGAACAGTTTTTCTTTTCCTGTTTACATGAAATAAGATGACACCTGGGTCCTAATTTAACACTGATAAAGAAACCTTCTCATAGCATGACCCATCTTCATCTTAGAACATTTTTGGAGGCGATAATTTCAACACCCTCCTAGTTGTGCTTAGCGTGCAGCATCTCCGCAAGTAGAGAGTTGCAGGGTAAATCTCCAAGAAGGTGGCGCTGGTACAAATAGTCCTCAACTTGCAAGCTAATGCTGCGCACTTCTGGGAGCCGAAGAAGCAACTGCCCAAACTTGTCTGAGTGTCCCGGGTGGCTCTGCTGGGTATGTTCCATGAGAGCTCTGTTCACCCTCTCCTGAGTTTGCTCTACTTGTCTGCGGTTCTGCACTGACTTCACATCTGATGGGATTAAAAAAAGCACAAAAAGTGGGTTGAACACTAATAGCGACTGCATTAATGACATCAAAAATAAGGTAAATACTTTAACAACTATTGAATTAAGAACACTAACCTGGGTTAAACAGGACAAGGTATTTAAGACAAACAAACTCGTATCTGTCAAACTGGAGTGCCTTAAGTTTGAAAACAAGGTCTTGGGTTCTTGATACTAAACTACTTAACGTCATTCCAGCCTGGGACATAATGGTTGACACTTCAATCTGCATCACAATAAATCACAGTTAGTAATAAGTGTGTGAGTGATGAAATTAAACATACCTCTAAATCTGTACAGATTAGTGTCTAATACTTAACCTGTTGACCTGTGACCAGATAAATACAGCCTTCTTTTCCGTGAGTGACTTGTCTGCAGAGGTGGTCTAGGACCAGCAGCTCACTCCAACAGCTTTGCAGCAGCGACATCTGATCGTCCACCTATCGGAAGCACCAAGGTGTGTAAAGTAAAAGACTAAAACCTTTGAATTCTAGAAACTGAAATCTTATCCTGCTGCTGACTGGTAGTGTAGCAGAATTTCCTTACCTTGAGTTCTTTAAAGAGATTGCTGTTTCTGGCCCACTCCACAAGTCCAAACAGAGTCTGGTCAGCTATTTTGCACATGATGCTGAATGTATTTAGGCAGTCATGCTTCCCTCGATTGGCCTGCTCTCTTTGCAGACTAGCCAAGACTTTGGTGCATAGCTGACTCTCATCTTGTTCACCCTCCAGGAGCTGGATAAGGAAGTTGGGAGAAGGAGTGGTTGGTGGAGGTGTTGTCTGAGTACCAGCCTGGGAAATAGCAGGTGCTGAGCTTGGTGTGGAGCACGGGGAAGATGTTGGTGTGCATGTTGGTGTGAATGAATGGACTGAAAAGTGTGTGGGAACGGGGTTGTAGCTGAAGCTGGGTTCCCCTTTATCCTGCGAGTATTCAGGGAAACTACAACAAAGTCCACGGAAAGGCATGGATGGAGGTGATAGCACTCTATGATTGTTTATGGTACAGTCCAGAGGCATGGGTTGACAACTTTGCTCCATCCCAGACGGATACATAATGTGGGATAGATGAAAAGCAGCTGAAGACGATGTATTGCTTGTTGGGCCACTTATTCGATGGTCATTTGGAGATTGGGGACCAGGCGTTTGCCTTGTTTCCATCTTAATCCTGTAGGGATCTGTGTTTGCTTTTTGCTGTTTCATCTGCCTGTCGCGTCTGTATAGAGGCCCAAACTTATTCCTGCCACCCCTCATACGATCTGCTCTTACAGCTGAAGGCAAAAATAAGTCATAGTTAAAAGGGTTTGACACCAACACTTGTAACATCTTTGGCAAAAATAAATAAATAAATAAACATTACTTGGGGCCCAAGTGGAATAACATATAATATTTGACCCACATTTACAAATTTCCTGTATTGAAATTTTGCCAATTTTGCCAAATCTAGAATGATTTAGTTTCATAAGGAAGAGATGGACATTTGTACTGCCATGAAAATAGTATTTCCTCCTTTCAAGAGGTATTTTTCTTTTTCTGTTTTTTAGTCACATTTAAGGGTTTCAGATGTATCATAGTACTGAGTTAATACAAAGCACTAATTTCTAATGATAATTTGAATTATTAAGAGAGAATAAAGTATCTAGAACAGCAGATCACCCCATTAGATGTTGTTCAGTTTTTTTCTTTTGTGGAATCAGAAATACCACCTTTAAGAAAAATGTATTTATAATTTAGTAATAGAGGCAACCATATATATATATATATATTTTATAAAGAATTGTATTGGTTTTGGAGGGCATTTTTCCTTTGATAGATAAAATCCTAAATTGAAAACTGCAAAATAATATACCTTTTAATTATAAGAAATGTTTCAGTATAATTTTTCTGTGTAATTGACATGAAACATTTAAGTGTGACAAATAAATATGCTTTTTCATAGCAGCACATGTGACAAAGAAGCAGAATTACATCAAAAAAGTTGAGAGATTACATACCTTCTTTTCTCATGCCCACAGCCAGACACTTCTGGAAACGGCAGAAAGGACAACGTTTTCTTTGGGACAGGTTCATTGGGCAGCGTTGTTGCTCTGAACAGGCGTAATGCTTGTTATTCTGCACTGAGCGTTTAAAGAAGCCCTGTGTGAGAAAGAAATGATGCTAGTATGTTGGTTCTGTCAGAGGGGGCAAAACGTAAATGAATCATCATCACAGAAAGACCACATATCAACATCTTATTCCATACCTTGCAACTCTCACAGGTAAGCAGTCCGTAGTGGTATCCTGACACTTTGTCGCCACAAACCGGACAGCTCTCCTCTGACTCTGACCGACTGTCTGCCTCAGTCTTTTGTTCCTGAGCTACCAAAAGACAGTAGATACATCAAAACGTGTGATTAAATTTCTGACTTTTACTTATGGGTAAGGAAATGTATTAAGATTAATACTGCTCACATAAAATGGGGTTTATTGCTCAGCTATTGAGCAGACAAGGGATACTACAGGACCAGCCCTCCACTGCAGAAAGTATCTTATCACTCATCTAGATTTGTTCGACTTTGATAACATGCATGACCCTTACATAATTTCTACCTACACTATGTCTAGTGAATGAAAACTGTCCCACATAAATTTCTGAATCTAAAATCTTTTAAAGTTGTTTGTTTGTCCTCTGCAAGGAGTCATTGCCTTGCCAACAACACATGTACATTTTACAAAAAGTATTATCATAAAAAATGTTTTAACAAATTTTTAAAAAGTTTCACTTTGCAATCCATGCCGTACTCACATGCTGATGAGCCCTCCTGGGTTAACAAATCCTCTGGATGGCTACCAGAGAAATGGCCAGGAGGCTGGGGCTGTTGTGTGTAATAACCAGGTATGTCCATCTTCTTGGGACATGAACGCCACAGTCAGCTTAGTTTGATCTTCATTGTTGCAAAGACCAATAGACAAGACAGTCACAGCAGGAGAGTCAGAGAAAAGCCAGGCGGTGGTCAGGCCCAACAGCTCTGATGGACTGACAACTGTTGGAGGCCCACATTTGGACTTTGGTCCATAGTGGGTGTCATAAAACCTCTCCTGACTGGCACTCCTAGCCAGTCAGTATATCAGCAAGCAAGCTAGCCTGCCGGCCCCTTCATGGGGGACAGATAGCCACCTGCTGGAATCTTACTGAAGTGAAATCACTTCTGGATCACTGAACCAGTCTGAATCCCAGCAGATAAGATAAGAGTCCTTTAAAGATCAAACAGGACCACTGCTAAACTACAAACATGCAGATTTGACTTTAGATTCTTTTGTATTCCTATTTTAAGGTTTGCTAATTGTGGAAAGAACACCTCCTTTCCAAAACATACTTTAACGTTTATCCTGTTTAAAAACGATGATTAAATTACTAAATCTCCAAATTGTGCTGAACATGAACATTTTAATAATACAGCAAAAAGATTGCTCAATATGTGGGTTCAGTTTTCTTCTTGCCTGCTTGATTCTCAGCTGCTTCCTTTTCTATAATTGTTATTGGGTTTCAGGGTGAAAGTGGAGTTATTTCTAAATATTACCAACACTGATGATAAATGTGTTTATGTATTACCGTTCACAATATCATTATAAAGTAGCTCACTTACAGATGACTACATAATTTTCCACCTTTCTGTTTTTTGTTATTCAAAACAGTCAACATTAGTTTAGCTGTTTCATATCTATCAATTTCTGCAAAAAAAAAAAAAATCTGCTGTAATGCATTTGAAAGTATTTATGGAAAACTGCATAGTTATAATTAGTTATTTGAAGTAAATAAATAGAAGGTATATACTTTGTCCTGCATACTAGTAATATTGCAAAAATAAGGCTATGGTCTCTAGTACTACAGTTAATTCATAAACTGAGGTTTGTAAAATTAATCCATTGCTTTTTACGGCTAGTTAAAATTTTGAAAATCTCCAATTTGCAAATAATACATGCATTATTACATTATTACAATGCAGTGTACAACAGGTTATGTAATAAAACCTGAATGTATTATCTTAACTTTCCAGACAGTGATAAGATACAGCTGAAACACAATTAACACAAACGGATCCAGTCACACAGTGACGTCAAAGTCAAGCCATAACGGCAGCTAAGGTGTATGGTTACCATGGATACTTTCAAATATTATACAACATTGCATGTTAAGTTCTTTATCTGCTCATTTTAAACTACATATTTAGCTTGAGGTAGTATAAACATAGCTTTCATAAAATTGGTCAAGTTTTCATGAGATCAAGGTGGCATCAGCTTTCAAGATTTAGTTACCATTAGTGCCATCTACTGGTGCAGATGTGCAAAGCTTTAGTTTACATATAGTACACGTACAAAGATCTATCATTCACATACAGATAAATAAAGAAACAGAATGATTGCTGCAAAAACTACTTTATTTTTCAACAACAACAAAAATTAAAACAAACACAAAAACATTTACAAAACCCTTATAATCATGGCTTTGTTGTCTGTGTGTTCAAACAGGGTTTATGGTCAATTTTAAGGAAAGTTCAGCTACAGCACAGGGATTGTGTTCAGTAAACTATGGAAATGTTTCAGGACGTGGATCACACACCGGATCCTCCTCAACAACATACCACACCTCACAGTGTCTCTTTTTCTTGGGCTTTGGACTACAAGAACATAAAAACACACAGAGATATTAGAATAGGACTTCAAAATACTGGGGTTGTTTTAAGCATTTGTGCTAGTTATCATTTTATCACCTGTCATATCCAGCTGCGAAGTGGAATCCTTTCCTGTACTGTGCTTTGGCCAAGTCAAGAGCTTTCGACAGTTTCTTGGAGTACTGACTGTCAGACCAGGTGTTCATGTAGGCATCATAGTCGACTACATAGACATTCATAGCAGGCGTTTCTTGGATGTAAACCTGCAAATTAGCAAAACTGTTTTATCTGCAGAAAGCAAAAGCAGATTGCAGAGAAAAAGATTCAAGTTTTATAACAAAGTTTACATCAGCATTAGTAGGTTTTGGTGGATTCATCTGATATTCTGCTGGCAGCAAAAAACTCATTGTGAAGACATCTGTCCTAAAAATGCTCTTTTCAGGTATTCCCATCAGAACTGGAGCGGTCATGGGGATGTTTTGGCCTGCAAGAGAACAGAAATATTGCAAACAGAATGTGTGCACCAAAAAGAAAATATGTACATACTGTCAATACACATGGCAATTGGATAAATAAAATTCCACATTTAGAGGAAGACCATTTTAATAAAGAGAAAAAAATAGGACCACAATATTTCAGTATTACTAATCAAGACATTTACCCTTTTTAAAAAAAAAAAAAAAAATTGGAAGTCAAGTTTTGAATGAAAGACAGTGAAGAATTGAGACCAAATTTTTTCTACACACTATTAAAGTCTGTTCTTTAGTTGATAATAAACAGTATTTACTGTTTATTATAAACAGTATTGTTCTTATAGGTCACACTGTGTGGAATTTTAATTACTAAATGTATTTTTTTCCCCACAGAAATAGCTGTAAAAAACAGAAGTGAGTGAAAAAAATGGTAGCATCAAATCACATACTAACCTGCTTCATTTTCACCGGTGATGTACTTGTACAACTTCCAAAACGCTGGTACCATCATAAATTCCATAGAGACGGTGGTGTAATTAGTTGTAACCCATTTCACAGAGTCATAATGCCGCACCTGAAAATTATTATTATTATTATTATTACTATTACTATTATTAATGCAATTATTTTATGTCATTCTCAGGAACGTTCTCCCTCAAATACTGATGGAGATAGGCGTTAGCCCCTGCACAACCCTTCAAGAATTAACAGACAACAACAACAAGTAAATATAAACCATTTTTATTTTCACTTTATTTGTTCTTGTAGACACTCGCCTCATATCCAGAGTTCTTGCAAATCAAGTCAAACAGCAGGCACTGCGCTGTCTCATTGCAGAAGTCCAGCTGGGAGGAGTCTCTGTAAAGTCAAAACATGCATAATATTCTCTTGTATGCATTCACAAAGAAATGTTAAAGTAACATCTACTCATAGCACATGCTGAGTGAAAGTGTCAGTAAGTTAATTTTTCATACCCAACTCTGGCCTCGGCAGTTAGAACCAGCAGAAGACCCACAAGACCTGAAAAACAAATCCTGACACACAAATGTAGAGCGTTAGTTTCATTGTTATTGAATTGAACTTCAATGCATTTCTGTTCACCAAGAATGTAAGTTAAAATGAACGTCTACTTACATCGCAGCTCACTGTCGAGTTCTCAGCGTCGCAGACAGTAATCTCCCCACACTGACCCAAAGCAAGCATTTATTCCCTTCTGGTTATGAAAGGAAAACAGGCTCCTCCCTGAACTCCTAATTCAGTCCAGACAACAGAGGCAGGACATGTGAGAAAATCTCCACAGAAGCACAAGAATATGTGAATACTTGCTGTCTCACTTATATAACCTCGCCTTTGTGTAATAGTGATGTAAACCTTACATTTATGTCACACCAACTGATGTAACAATAAAGGATAGATTTTGTGTAATGTAATTATAACTCCCATATTGTTGAAGAAACTGTTTTGCTTCACTTCAGACAACATGACACAAAGGTCAGCGACTGTAACCTTGACTGTAACATCATATACATGCATATACATGCAGTCATGTAGGTGGATGGGTTACTGAACCAGAAGCAATAATTCTCTCTTTCGACTAACACGAAAACGTGCTTTTTCTGTTCTGATTTGTTTTCTTCTGAAATAAATAAATGACTATGCAACATAAAAGCAATACCCCGAGCAGTAGCCCTCAGCTGTTGATCGCTGATGGAAAAGCAGATGTTTTTCTTTTTAACCAGAAATTTGATCTTTGCATGTTTTTTTTTGGTTTGTGAGTTCATTTTTCTTTTACTGTTACCTAATATGTGTTTCTTGTTCCTCAGCTGAGAAATAAAGGAGTGGACACAGCTTGTTGGATTGACACTTTAAGATAAATAAATATATACCGTAGTCTATCATCTGTTTTCAGAGCGAGTTAGAACATTGTGTTTTGTCTGATTTGCGTGTTCACACACAGTTTTATACATCAATGAATTGTATAGGAACAATGTAAAAAATACCTTGGAATCAGTTAGCAAGCAGACAAAAACTTTCCTGGGAGCAAAATAATGGGACTGCCAAGGGAATTAGTAGCATTGACAAAATCTTTTCTTAAAGCCCTCACAATACCTGTTTTGTCCTCAGGTGACACCTGAACTGGGCTGGGAGACACAATGTTCAGTCACGCCCTCTGCATTCAACTCAATTCAATTAGAAAAATACTGTATCAATCCCAGACAGAAATTAAATGTTGTATCTTTAGACAATTTTCTTCAGGGTTACTGTAGATGCTGATGGCTGTGAGCATGGGTCTCCTGTAGTGACCAGTATTGCAGCAACCATTTGGAAGCTCTGATTGAAAACACTGTTGTTTCATGAGGGCGGTAGTTGTTAGGGCATGCTTTAGCTTCTTCTGTGAGGTGTTTGAGTATTTTTCCTGAGCTGATGTTTGGGTTTTTTCGAGGTATTCTGGCTTCCTCTCATAGTCCGAAAATATACCTGTTGGGTCAGTTGGGCTTCTCCAAAATGCTTTTAGATGTAGCCATGTATAGGCATGGTTGTATGTCCCTCTTGTCTCTGAGTTTTCCTGTGATCAAATCAAAATGAAAAAGACACATAATTACTCAACAAAATGACAATATATATAACTTCCAGGCCTTTAATTGTTTTAACACATGTTTTTCAAGTTTCATAACATTGACAGAAATCTACTCAGTCAGCAGAATTGGTTGTGTTATGAATGTGCAGTTTTTCAATTATAAAAAGTGTGGGTTCTTTAAAGCAATGCACATGACCACACTAACTTTTCTCTAAAAAGAAACTAACCTCTTAAAAAAAAGAACAATTTAAATTAAATGATTACCAGACTTGGTGATGCAATCAAGCTTTTCACTTTCTTAGGGAGAAAGTTTTAAGTTACAGCAACAGAATTATTTTTTCTTTGATTCAAAATGATTTTAGGAGCAGAAAATGATTTGAAGACTTTTGGCAGACACAAAGCTGTTAAGCAGACAATTCAGATAAGTATATGCTGCTTTGTAAAAGAATGCTCTGGCATTAATCATGAAAAATAGCTAGAAAAATAGCGTTCATTTGCATAATGGTGTAAGCTTGTAGGGTTATATAACCTGCCAAACAGATGTGAACAGTTTTTCTTTTGTCACTGAGAAAAAGGATGGAAGCAAAATGAAACCCTCCCACTGTTGCAAAACAAAATTGATGTTTTTTTTTTTCCTTACAAGAACAAGACGCGTCCTTATATAACAAATGAAAGAATAAAGAAGAATCAGTAATGTCATGTAACATATTTTGTTAAGGTTTAGTGGTTTTGCAAGTTACTGGATTGTTTTGGCCTCATGGGAGCAATGAAACTGACTCACTATTATCACATTCCTCTGTACGAGTTTCAGGATGAGAGCTTTATTTTTACCCTAACACTTCTGTGTGATTGAATGGACCCTGAAATTATTTATTTCAGTTTCATCTGTAAAATACACATGTATTTTTTATATTTGCTAAACTAATTTTTCTTTGTGCTTTGAATAATTTTTTGGGGGTCAAGAGTTGTTATTATGAAATAATTTCGATTGAAACAAAGAAGTGGGTGCTATCAAATTAGAAGTTATTGTAGATTTTGCTCTAGTCACTACAGAGGCATAAAAAGCTGATTTTACATTATTTATTCACCTCAACGAGCTCAAGGCCAGTTAACTTCTCGTTATGATAATGACTGATTTAATGATTTATTTAATAGCGCACAATAAGCTGAACAATTCTCAAAACAACGGGAAGGTACAAGGAACGCAATGAAGCTCTGAGAAGAATTGTAGATTTAAACAAAAAATTTAAAACCAATATGATCAGTTCAAGCAATTGTATGCAAAGACTAGATACTAATTCTGTTCATCACTCAGTAAAGATGTGACAAATGACCCAAGCTATCATTCTCAGATGAAAGGAAATTAGTTACAATATTTAGGAACATCATAGGAAGAACCACCAAGACTGACATGCCACAAAAGTGAAACTGATGGTGCTGCTGTTAGTAAAGCCAGCTTTACATTTTTGACGGGGTGTGGATGAACCAAAAAGCCCCTGTTGCAAAAGAAACCTCTCTGAACTACAGTTGTTGCTACTCATATGTACAAGCCCATGCCATCTAGAAAAAAAATATTAAGCTCTTTGAATCCTCAAAGATGTTTTTGAGGAGTCAAAGTGAGATGTTCCAAGTGAGATGTGGGTTCTGACAACCATGCTGGTGGTGGGATCATGCTAAAGAGTATCCTTTAGCATTTCACAGTAACATTCTCCTTGCTTCTGGTAGTAAATCCGTTCCATCTTTCATGGAAAAAATATGAAGAAATTGAAGAAAAGCAAATGTTCAGTATAGAATATATCTGTTAGACAGTATGGTAAAAATACTTAAGTAATTTAAGGTGATCTTAAATAAGACTTTAAATCAAATATTGCTTAGTAAATGTTATTTTGTACTCATGAGTTCTCCCTGTGAATGCTTGGGTTCTCTCCAGGTACTCCAGCTTCCTCCCACAGTCCAAAAACATGAGTGTCAGGTTAATTGGTCTCTCTAAATTCTCCCTAGGTGTGAGCGTGTGAGTGCATGGTTGTTTGTCTGTCTCTGTGTTGCCCTGCGACAGACTGGCTACCTGTCCAGGGTGTATCTGGCCTCTCGCCCGAAACGTTCTCTGGAAACAGCCCACAAGGTGTTAGGAAATGGATAGATGGAGTTCTTTCAGGGAAATCTTCTGGTGAGTCACAATATTTTTGTTGAAAAGAAAGAGAAAATTCATAACTATGGTATCAATTAAAAGTGCTAAATATCATCTACAGAGAACATAAACAACTTGTGTTTATCATGCTTGGAACTTTTTGGCATAGTCCTTGTTCAAATCCATTTTGATAAGAACTGCCTGCCAGGCCTCATTTTAGAAATGTTATTCAGAGACAAACAGCTCAAAATCTAAAGGGAAATCATCTCACATGTGGATAACAGTAAACTCTTATCCTTCCATCTTGTTACAGCAGAGAGGGTGTACTTGAAACATAATATTAGCCTGAAAAGACACAGTGGTGCAGTCTAATTTGTTTCACTTATGGTTTAACTTTTTTGTACAGAGTAATATAATGTTTCATACAAACATATAATAAATTATTATTAAATAAATAATTTATTTATTATCATAAATAATAAATAAATTTATTATTTATTAAATAAATGCAGTATTTGCATTTATTTAATAATGATTTGGCCTTGATATTAAATGTATTAACAGGTAAACATTTCCATGCACTTCATACGCTGTGTATTAAGTACTTATTACAGTATTTACAAATAATATTACTTTTGAAAATTGGCTTACAACATTTTTTTTTTTTTTAAATCCTGACATATAGTTAGCCGCTTGATGATATGATGCATATCACTCGTTTGGACTCCCGTTGTTTTTTTTAAACTGTTTCAGGTGCCAAATTGGATTTCTCTTAAAGACACAGCTCCAAATTTCACATATTTGCTCTAAATCATTTGTATTCTGGCTTTAAGCTCCTGTAAAAATAATCTACCTTGAGATGCAATAAATGATTTGTGTTTTAGGAAAACGTACTACCATTAACTGGCAGTATGGGAACCATAAAAGCTCATTCCTTCTGAGCCAAAAGATAACTATGTTTCATTCACGCTGATTGTTGAACAGAATATTAAAATGACGAGTCTGCCCTCCAGTGGCCAAAACAAAAACTGCAAGGATTAGTTAAATCTAGAGCGGTGTTTTTTATTTTATTTTATTTTTTAAAATAGAAAATACATTGTTAGACATTTATAAATATATTGGACACAGATATATTTTTTCTTCAGAAATTTAACTAGGTAAAAACTGCACGTCATGTGTGGCATTAGACTTTGAATAAATAAATATCCTAATAAATAAGGATATAAAAAATAAATATATAAGAGACGCAGTGAGTAATTCAGAGTAGAAAATACCCACCAAGAACAAAAAACAACATCAGTAGTAACATAAATGGTCCTACAGTTTCTTTGTATACTTGTCTCCCAAAAACTACAACTCCCATAATACATGAGCCTCTTGAGTAATCCCTGAGACTTTAGCCGCCTGTCCCGACGCTTGAGACTTAGTTATGTTTGTTCAGCGTTTTTGTAGCAATTCGTCGATTCACTGTTGACAAACTGTTTTCCACATCAGTGAGGACCAGACAGCTCGCTCCGCAGGTGGGTACCGCGTGCCAAACAAACATCTGCCTCAGTATAGAGTCTTTTGTAAAGGTTTAAAGTGACCTTTACAAAAGTGACCTTGGAGTACCTGAAAATTATGCATAGATCATTGAGTGGCAGGTCTTGAATATTGTGCTTCTCCAAATGTCAGAAAGAAGTACTTCTTTTTTGTACTATACTATAGATTCAGTATAAAACCTACACAGCATGACTAAAATAGTTTTTTTTTTTAATTCTATTGTTAATTATGTTATGTAGACGACTGCAGCAGGTTTAGATGAGTGAAATCAAAAATCTAGAGGAGTACAAATGATCATTAAGGAAGAGGATTAGGGCCACTGGGAAAAAAAAAAAAAGACATTCTGAGATTAAAGTCAGGATTAGGGCCACTTTTTTTTCCCAGTGGCCCTAATCCTCTTCCGTAGATCATAGCTCAGAATTCTTAGATAAAATCTGGAATATTCTTCAATTGTAGAAGACTTTAAACTCCTTGTGGTAAAACCTTTCTCAGATAAATTTGGATTGTGATAGGAATAATAAAAACTGTACTATTAGAACGTCTTTAAAGTCAGAAATAAAATCCAATTCATATGTACTTCACAACAGCTTTTAAACTGGACCAAGTCCAAGGTGTCTGTGACCTATTTCTATTCTGTACCATATTTAATCCTATTACAACTAAAAATACAGCTTTTCCCTTTTGAAGAAAAACATTTTAGGATTTCTTCTCAAGGTAATTATGTACAGCCTAATCACCATGTTGTTATGGACATTTTGTAACTACTGTGATTTCAAATTGGATGATATTTAGTTTTTACTTTAAAAACTACTGTTGGTATTTGAATAAGTTTGCTTTTCTTTTGTTTGTTTACCTCAGTGCACTTTCTGGTCTTTTTTTTTTTAATATGAGAGGGGTTATTCACTAGACCTGTAGCATTCTTATAGCCTTATTATGCAACAACACTTAAAATGTACTATGCAGACATGGCAGTGGCAGACTCTGACTCACTTTGAGCACAGGGAAAACACCATTAGATTTAAGTAGATGTGGCTTATTACACCTTTAAACACAAGAAAGCCATAACAGTGTAAATATGAACTTCTGTTCATATTTTTAGCTTTTTTAATTATTATTATAGTCCACTAGTAAGTCTTGAGGTCGACGCCATGGGGACCAGGAGAGTGCTGGTTACTGGTTGCTCCTCTGGTATTGGCTTGGCTGTGGCAGTACGCTTGGCCAAGGATGAAACCAAACGGTTTAAAGGTAAGCTGTTGATGTTCTTTGCTGCACCTAAAAAAAAATTCAGTACCAGTAGATAATAAGTAATCAAAGTGAGTGATATCCTATGTGTTTGTCTGAGCCAGTGGTTGCCACAATGAGGGATCTTGAGAAACGTGGCCCTTTGGAAAAAGCAGCAGGGGATTTATTAAATAAAACCCTGGTGATCCAAAAGTTGGATGCCTGCTGTGAAGAATCCATCAAAGAGTGCATCAACAGCATCCCAAACCGGCAAGTGGATGTCCTCGGTTTGTTTCCTTTGCATATTAATATTCAAAGTAAATTTCACTTAACAAGCAAACATTATTAAAAGAGATTATTGCATTGCTGTAGTGAACAATGCGGGCATTGGCATGATTGGACCACTGGAGTGCCAAAGTATTACCTCAATGAAAGAGCTCTTTGAAGTCAACTTCTTTGGCCTGGTGCGATTGGTGAAGGAGGTGCTGCCAGACATGAAGCAAAGGCAGAGCGGCCATATTGTGGTGATGAGCAGTGTTATGGGAATACAAGGTGGGTTTTATTTTAATGAGCTGAATTTCAGACAAATCGAGTAACTGTGAAAGACTTTTGATGTTCTCCTAATGTTTCAACACAGGACTTCTGTTCAATGACGTCTACTCTGCGTCCAAGTTTGCTGTGGAAGGATTTTGTGAAAGTCTGGCAGTGCAAGCAATGAAATTCAACATCAAGTGATTACATGTCCTGAACAATACAACATCTTTAAAAATGCAGCTAGTCCACAAGTAAAACTTTAGTTATCTAAAAGTCTACATTGGTAAGAATTTACAGCTCAACAAATGCACCGCTTTTAGATTTACGTAGTTTTCTTTTCCTAGGACTACACTGGTGGAACCTGGTCCTGTGGTGACAGAGTTTGAAAGAAAAGTGTATGAGGACGCCGAGAACATAGATCTGTCTGAGACAGATGAGGAGACGGCCAGGATCTTTTGTGACATTTATCTTCCATACTCCAGAAAGGTCTTCACAACATTAGGCCAGACACCAGAGGATGTGGCCGAGGCAAGTAGTGACAATGTTCTTCTTAAATCTCAGAATTAAAGGTAACACATTTCCTTTTCAGTTAAAATACATAACCAGAAGATTCCTTCTGGTGTAAAGTTTTGTTCTTTTCTCACTGTTTAGCAAACACAAAACGTGATTACAGCCAAGGAGCCTCCTCTACGGCACCAGACCAACCGACTCTACATGCCCATGACTGCACTAAAGCATGCAGATCCCACTGGCAGACTTCCTCTGGAAGCTTTTTATAAAATGATCTTTAAACATGACACTGTTTTTAATGCCACTTTGGGGATTCTGCGCATGATGAATCGGAGGAAGGGGAACAAATAATTTAATTTAATGGAAGTAGATGCAATAGTTGATTAGGGTTACTGTAGTTATTCTTTTTTATGTTTAACTTTCAAATTCTGAATTTCTGACAAGTTGTAAAAAAACCAGATATTTTATTAGCTTTGTTACTCTTTAAAAGAGGATTTCTGTTTTTGAACATGTAGACTGGATGTATGTGAACTTTATTTGTTTGATTTTGGTCATTAGAAACTCAGGTGTTTTTTCCCTTAACCCTTCAAAGCCTGATAGAAGAAATTGTTCTATACTGTACTTTTAAAAACTGTACTGTCTGTTATATGCTTTTGTCAAATTGTGTCTATTTAAATATTCCTAATTTATGTTATTCCATTGACAAATTATATCTTGAAAACTGGTAATTATTTTAAAGACATAAATGTTAAGTTCTTATCAAAGTTGATGAAATTCTTTCAGTGTATATTGCCATTTTATTTTAGTATTTAAAGTAAAAACTACTTTATTCATAATTGATTCAGATGTTTTTTTTTCCTACAAAACATTTATTGATGCTTCATTTAAATCCTGGTTTATGACTATTTTAAAAAAACAAGTTCTACAATTGATAATTTTTTTTACATTTAATTTCTGTACCATAAAAAAAAAATACTTTTAAGGTAAATAAAAGTGGTGCAAAAGGGCACAAGATCAGCCTAGAATTAAGAAAAAAGTTTTTTTTTATTTTTATTAAAAGTAAAATATTTCCAAAAGAAAAGAAATGGTCAATATATTAGAAACATATTTATCTCGATATATATGTGGAGCATCATGGCGTTAAATTCTAGAAAAAGTTCTTTCTGGGACATAAAGGATAATTTCGTTTGAAATATAATATCCACGCAGTTATATTCTTACATTGTCAGATAAGTTTACTGTAATAAAATCTGTTTTTCTCTCAGATGGCTTGAGGATTGTTTAGATCATTTCTAAAATGTATGTCAGCACATTTTCAATCTGAGCCTAAATCTGAATGAGAAATTCCATTGTGTGTTTTCTCAGTTGTTTTTTTTTAATTTTTATTTTTTACATAAAAACTATTAATGCACGAATCTTGTGTTTGGTAGTTTCTGCTACTTGACTGAGTACAAGTTAAACCTGATCAGTTTCTGATTGAAAAATGTTTAGGATATTATCTGGAAATAAAGAAAAGTTGATCCCTTCAAGATTATCATTGATACCTCTGGAATATGACAGATCTGAACTTGTCATTCAGAGCAGCTGCTCTGTATATTAGTGTGATATAAACACACTGCTAAAAACAATTAATAATAATAATAACAATATACTGAAAAGTAGTTCCCTGTAGTTTTTATTACAAATATATTTAACAAGTTTGAAAAAAAAAAAGAGGAAAAACTGCTGAGAAATGTTGACAGTGACTTTAAACTACTTTTGAACAATTGTAGGAATAAATTTAGGATATATCAACATGTGCTGTTGTAACAAGATTGCTAAAAAATATTCATTAGAGTCTCAGTTTCAAATAATGCTAAATGAAATACACTTTATTTCTGTCTTTTTAGTACATAACAATCACTTTAGGAAAATAAGACTTCTTAAGCAACGATCTACCCAAAACAAACATATTTACAATCTGCAACTGAAATTTTGTGACTGAAATGGTGAATGCACAAAACACTTAGTGTGACCTGGCAGGAAAATTTTAAGACTAGAAAATGAGAAAAAACAGGCAAACCAAAAATATTCACCTGTAAATAAGATCCAAACTGGACTGTGAAAATCAACACTTTCCCAGGTCTGAGAAACCAGTACCTGGTTCTATAATGAACAAGATAAAATAGGAAAACAAAAATAAACTCAGCTGATAACTCAACTAGACGCAGTGTTTTTTAGGCATTGTCACTGTAAAAATAATAACTAGACGTGATGAGCTAATTCATTTCTGCTCAAAAGCATGAAATGAAAATGCCAAAATGTCTTTCTTAAAATGCTATGATACAAAAAGCCTGAAATGTGCACAAATGTTATAGAGAGGCGACCGCCCCCCGTTCTACATGGCCAGGTTATATGAAAAGCAAAATACTTGTTTAGACATAATACAAGTGGTTAGCTCAATGACTGAGTTTCATCTTAGAATTACGCAACATAAACACTACACAGTAGTGTTGTTTTCCCCCTCATTCTTGTTTCACTAGCTCACAACTTCATGAGCCCTGGACGTGGTATCTACTGTAGATGCAAGGGAGTCATTCCTCTGCATGCCATAAAACACCTCCCTGAGGAGTGACAGGGCATCAGCAGTCACAGTCCAGCAGCCCCACCCTCACACTGGTCACCACTTCCAACTTGATCTCAGCTGCAATTGTCCATTTAGTCCATTTCAGGTTATGGGGTCAACAATTTCAAAAGGTTTTGTTGTCTGGTTTGGTTACCTTTTAGTGTCACCTTAAGGTGGGTAGTCCAAACACAAAAAGCCAGAAACAGCGGAGGAATGTTTGAAACAAAGGGTGATACAAAATAGCAGCTGATATAAGCATAGCTTAATACATCTGAAGTGATGTTTGACAAAGAAAAAGTAATTTATGCTTTTCCACAAATATACAGAGTATAAAACAATAAAAAATATAGTGTAAGGGCAGTGGAAAGCTGATTTTTAAAGGCCAACACATTTTCTTTGAAACATAAATAAAACGAATGCTAAAGGTAATAGACTCGACAGTAAGACCATCAACAAATACTCTAGTGTCAATGAATAGTTATATAAAATAAATGCATCACACTTAATATTGTCTCTGATTTTTTTTAAGATTATATGTAAAATTCACAGCGATTAAATGCCCCTTATATTATAAATATCCAATGATGCCAAATGTATTTGACAAAGACTTGCCCTTTGAGGCTGGTCAGTTGAAGTGCTTTAAAGACACTCATCTACATTCTTGCTCATAACACTCATATATAAATTTGTTATTTACCACAACCTAAACATAACTACGGCAGAGTAATTTTTAAAATGTAGTTGCTAGAACCATTTTAACATTATGGTGGCAGTTTATATGAGAAGCTCGGACAGAAATAAAACTAAAGAGCAGTTCAGATAGATAAAAACAATAAATAAAAATAAACAAATTCCCTTCAACAATTCACTTTTTCTCTGTTCTACTTTTTAAATGTTTGTTAGTTTTCCGGAGAGTTTCCCTAAGTCTTTGAAATTAAAGACTTGGTTTTCTTCATATACTTTTTTTTTAAAGAATCAAAAATAGTCCATCTGTGACAGAATTACTTCATTAAATTGTCTGCAGTTTTTTCAGACAACACACATTTCCCTTTACTTATTTATTTCTCTGCCGTATTCACTAGCAGACGGTCCTCTTATACATATTGCCAGCTCAACTCCAAAGAAAATCTTGGAAACATGCTGACAGATAAAACACAGACAACACCCAAGAGCCAGTCTTTTTAACCCAGGTCCTTTTTCAGGTTGAGTCCGAATGACCTTCATGCAAACACCTGCATCTTGCCATTGGCCTCTGGGATTTGAGTAATTTGGGTCTGGTTGGGGACAGCGACAGCTGGGCTGGGTGTAGAATCTGACCAATCAGAGACGCAGGGGGGAGAAGGACTGGACCAGTGCTCTGGAGACTCTGGAGAGGGTGTCAGATAGGGGTGCTCACTGGGCAAATTGTGGAAATGCTTGGGTGTGGCATCTAATGTGGATGAATAACTGTGTTGGGAAGGAGGTGTTGGATAATCCTCGTTCCCTGCAGCGCTACCACTGGGCTGGGAGGAAAGGACCTGAGCTGGCTGGGCTGCTGCTACTGCTCCTTGGGTGGGCTGAACAGAAGGCTGAGAGGACTGCTGAGGCAGCTGCTGCTGATGCTGCTGGAAGAATGATGGTGGAGGCTGCGAGGTTTGTGGGGTAGGTGGCGAGGACGTTCTCATAGGACCCATGCTTGGCTGGTTGGTGATGTTGTGATTAATGAGCTGCTGTTGCTCTGCAATGGAAGGCAGCTTCACTGGAGTGATGGTCGGTGTGGAGGTAACCGGTGTGGGCTGCAGCATTGGACTCCGGTAGAGCTGCTGTTGGTGCATCAGCATGTTCTGCTGCTGCATGCCTGGGCTCTGGACATGCATGCCTGCTTGACTACTCTGCACAATATTCACAACTTGCTGACCACACTGAGAGGATGGAGGCATGCGATTGTGCCAGTCAAATGGCACACTGACAGGACTGACCATGCCCATGTTGACCCCCAGCTGGCCAGAACTCAGCACATAGGCATGGTTGACATCTGAGGCCATAGAGACACGGCCCTGCATGGACATTGCTCCCGCTCCAATGTCATTAATTTGTGCAAGAGATACCGCAAACGGGCCCCCTCCTTCCAACATGCTACTGTGAACCATTGGGGTGTTTGGAACAGACATGGAGGAATGGAAAAGAGCTGGTGACTGCATGGCAACAGGTGACGTTGGATTGGTGATGTAGCCAGCATTGCTAGCTCCCCCGTGCGGTGAGTCTAGGGAGTCCACTGGGGACAGAGTAACCGAGCTATCCAATAAGGCACTCTGCATGTCCAGAGTTAGCTTCTTATTGCGAGCCTTTACTGACTCCTTGAGACTTGCAGCATGCTGGGCTCCAAGGCTGGAACCTTTGGCCCCAGGCCGGCGGTTCTTCTTGCTCTGTGGGGTGTTCTTCAGACTAGGGAGGAAGGCACTGGGAGGGCACATGAGAGGAGATAGAGTGTGGCCTCCTGCGAGTTGGTGTCCAGCTGCTCCATGACTCTGGGGACTCCTTACTGTGTTGTATTCATCAAGAAGTTGTACAATATCGTGGTGCATACGCTCCAGAGCAATGTCTCTCGGCAGCCTGTCCATGTGGTCTGTAATTTCTCTGTTTGCAAAGTGAGCGAGCAGCACCTTCACTGCCTCACAACTTCCTTCACGGGCTGCAAGGAACAGAGGGGTCTCCTCCTGAAAAACAGACAGAAAGCTCAGAAAAATTAACAAGCTGTCAAATACAAACATATGCCTCATGCATGGCTTCCATGCTTGTGTTTTTAAAATTACCTTCAGATCTTGCATATCTTTGTTGGCGCCATTTTTCAGCAGAGCAATAGTTGCATCTACATTGTTTACAGCTGCAGCCCAATGCAAAGCAGATTTACCTAAAAGAGACGTCAACCATTACGATAAAATCTTTTGGTTTTGCTTAAGTATTATCATGAATTTAAACCAAATGATTTGGAGATCTGAGACTTACCCAATTCATCGACTGCATTAACATCTGCATGACATGTAATGAGTTCCTCAACCATGCCTTCCACTGCCAGTCGTGCTGCCAGGATTAGAGCAGTAGAGCCATCGTACATACGGGAGTCCAGATCAGTGGCGCGATTTCGAATCAAAATCTAAATGAGTGGAAAGAATGGGAAAAAAACCTTTATAGTTATACCATACATTTTGGGAAAAAGTTAAAAGTCGTTGTACTGCTAATGTCATAAACGAACACAATGTCCTAATAACTGATTACCTGGAAGACACCCTGTGCATCTGCAGCCACAGCAGCATGTAGCGGTGTTCGTCCCGTGTTGTCTTGAGCATTGGCGTCTGCTCCGGCATCCAGCAGGCGCTTTGCAGCATCAGCACGTGCGTAGCGAGCAGCCAAGTGGAGTGCTGTCTCACCAGTACGGTCTGTTTGTGCAGCGAGCGATGCACCCTGGTAGATCAAGTCAGAGATAATGTTGGCAGAACACTCTTCACTCTCCTCCTCCTCTGTCACCTCAGGTTCTAGGCCGCCTCCACAGAATGATGCCAGCATCAGAGGTGTAAAACCATCTGGGATGTGGACAAGTGAAAAAAAAAAATCAGTCATTTCAAGTGACCACCACAATGATTTGTGAAGAAAGATTAAAATGCATTGTCAAAGGACAGCTTTCACCCTAAAATGAAACGTCTACACAAACCTGGGCCTCGGACATTAACGTCCATGCAGTCACTTTCAAATTCTCCTTGAGGTGGTGTGAGGGCTATCGTGGGTGGTACACGAATGTCTGCAGCTACGAGATGGTGCTGGGTCCACTGTCTGCAGTCCACTGCATCTTCGCTGTCTGAGAGCATGCTCGGCTCCTCAACCTGAATTTATATAGAAATGTGGTAATATAAATTCTTGCACTAGTGTCAATTTAAAAAGATGCTAAATATTTACAGTAAAAAAAAAACTTGTGACAAACCTTGAGTCGTTTGGCTTCTGGGCAATCTGAGTCCATCCACTGATCACTGTGATCACCGAGGAGAGATTCCTCAACTGTTTTTGGCATGTGTCTGATTACAAATCAAAAAATGCAACAGCTTAAGTTCCACGAAAACCACTGAAACTCAAAACTGACTCCTATGGTAATAGCAAGCCATTTTGCATTACTGATTAACTCCAAAGTGTTTTAAGTTCTATTTACAAATAACTTACTTCAGTCCAAGAGCATCTTGACCCACTGGTTCCCTGCGGTTTTTGTTACTGCTGGGTTCCTTCTTAAGAAAGAAGCCTTCAGGGAACCAAAGGGTGCTGTGTTCACGCTTCCGACGAGTTATCAACATGCCAATCACAAGGATGACCAAAACAAAAATAAACACTAGACATGGCACGATCCATTGGGTAAGTAGTTTCCACCAGTCCGTTATTGTTGGAATGGGAACAATGGGTTCTCCTGTTGTGGAACAAGAAAGCTTGGATTTGCATATGCCTCATTACAGTGATCCATCAATCCTGTGTTAACTCAGAATTCACACTTGCCTCTGACTTCTCGAAGAGGATAAGGGAAGTCGAGCATTTCTGTTGCAGATAGAGCTCCAAGATACTCTGCCGCACTTTCAGTTGTTGGGAAACAGTCCTTTGAATCCTGAATGCACAAACGGTTGTCTATCTCCAGATAGACTATGGACCTACAGAAAAAGACATAGGAAAAGGTGTTTTGTGGTCAGAGCAATCCCCAGGTAATGGCTTATCTTTTATATTTACAGTGTCTGACTAACCCAACAACTTCATGTTGATGTCCAAGTTCTCGTTTGAGGCGTGCTTCTCGACGGGTGTAGGGAAGGATCATTGCGTCTCCATTTTCGTCCAATCTGAAGCGCACTGATGTGTGCAGGATAGCGCTCAATTTCTGCAAAAAAGCTTTGCCAGTGAGGAGAAGCTGGTCTGGAGGCAGAAGGACGACCAGCACCAAAACACCATTGGCAAGATCCTCTGGAACCTTCTCTGCACAATCTAAGCCATCCCAACCACACTCTTCTGTGTTGCAGCCCTGGTCACACTGACCATCAGCATAATGGGCGTCGCAGTAACTTGCATATATTGGACTGGAGAAAACGAAAGCACATGGATCATTTTAACTATTTTATGTTACTGTTAAATGAAAGGAATCAATCTTATCAATCAAATCAAACTCACTTGCAAATTTTCTCTTTGCTTCTGCAGTCAAAGTTGTCATACAGACACTTAGGGTTGTTACAGAATTCATCACACCTGCTATTGTTGAAGGCCCGCCAGCAGCGGGGGTCTTCGCAATTAGCCCAGGGATTCACTGCCAGGGAGCAGTCACCACCATCCCAACGACAAGGAAGTGTATTACATTCCTTGTCACAAACACCATCATTGGCTTTGCCTTGACAGTCTGCCCTAGGGCAGGAGAGAGGCGGAAGCTCAGATTTGCTTTGTTCGCACCATTTTCCCATAAATCCACTCAGACACTGGCAATGGAAAAATGGGAAGCTGGTTTCTTCAGTGCATAGGCCTTCATTCTGGCATGGCTTGGAAGAGCACCCATCATTACTGCGATGCTGACATTGGGGCCCGCCAAAGCCTAACAAGCATACGCAGCGTGTTCCTCTCTTGGTAAGGGCACAGCTTCCCCCATTGTAGCAAGACAGCTCCTGACAGGACATGCTCCTTTCACAGTTTGGACCAGCATAACCCTAGAGATAAACATTGTTAAAGCAGTTTGTTCTTACAACCTTTTGATATTGTCCTGTCATTGGTAAACTATAATGTGAAATTAGATGTTTGAATACTCAAAACTATCATAAACTTACAAGTTGACATGTACAGGTGTATCCCAGAGGGGCATTGCTAGTTACTGAACAGGCACCCCCGTTATGACAAGGATGAGATTCACACACACTGAACCTGTTCTGACACCTTCGTCCTAAAAAACAATTTCAGTGGTTACATTTTGGCTTACACAAACAGAATGCACTGTTACAGACCATCAAGACTGAAAATTGTCTAACCTGTAAACCCAGGCTTGCAGACACACAGGTAATCATTGGACAACTGGATGCAGTCAAGACTGTTGGTGGAACTACAAGGGTTCGAGAGACACTCATTTATGTCTCCCTCACATCTGTCTCCTGTGAAACCCGGTGGACAATTGCAGCGATGACCACCAACTCTGTCTACACAGGTCCCGTTATTGAGGCACTTGGGTGGAGCACCTCGTAGCCTCAGTGGTGGTGCACAGTCATCCTCATTAATCTCACAGAGAACACCTTCAAAACAGAAGATTATCACACACTAATGAATATAGGTACTATCTATTCAACACAGAAAGTAAACTTTTTTGTGATATGCATAAGTTTCTGTTGCTTTTGTTCTTGCTTACCCAGTGTGCCGGGGGGACAGGAACAGATATAATGTCCAACTAGATCAATACAAGTGCCCCCATTCTGGCATGGATGAGACTGGCACTCATTGATTTCAATCTCGCAGGTCTGCCCAGTATAGCCAGGCATGCACTGTAACGATATGATAAGTGCATTATATTTATGTAGGTTGAAAAAATTAAAGGGCAAATTTAAATCCCCTGTTGAAATTATCTTTGGTCAATTTTGACACTGAAGAATTGACTTGTTTCAGAATAGATAAGGGATTTGACTTACATCACACTGGTACCCGCCAACATATGACCTGCAGGTGGCACCATTGCGACAAGGTTTGTCTTCACATTGGTCCACTTGTATTTCACAATAGCTCCCAGTGTAGTCAGCAGGGCATTTACAAATGTGTGTATTGCCAGAGTTGACGCAGTGACCACCATGGTGGCAAAGCTCATCTGTTTGGATTCCTAATTTGAAAGATATTTGTAAATATTGGAATTGCAGTTAAGAGTGCAGACTCAGAGATAAAGGGCATAGAAAAGTCAAATACCCCTCTTGCGAGCCGCTGTTTCACAAGACATGTTTGGGATGTCACAGTAACGTCCAGACCAACTATTAGGACAATCACAACTGAAAGACGCATCCTTTTGGCGGCAACGTCCTCCATTCTGGCACAGAGACAAGCGTCGGCACCAGTCAACTGGTGTCTGAAAAGCCAAGAAGCAGAAATCAGAAACAAAAGAAGCAAATCTGAAATACTGAGCCTACAGAATAAATATTTCATGCCTCAAGCTCCTAACTTTACATTTCAAATGTACTTAAGTGCTTATACCTGGCACCTGCTGCCTTCAAAGCCCTTTGGACAGGAACAGCGGAAGGACTCCAGGACATCTTGACAGGTGCCTCCGTTTAGACATGGCTGAGAGTCACACTCGTTCACTTCATACTGGCAGTGGGAGCCAGTGAAGCCAGAGCGACAGGTGCAAGCATAGCCATTGATTTTGTCCGTGCAAGTCCCTCCATTAAAGCAAGAGCTGTAGAAATGTGAAAACAAGTTAAATTTATACTTTTTATTAGGAAATTTAGCTCAGGTTTACCTTAAGCACACACTTACCTTTCAGTGCAATCTGGAATGTTGGTTTCACAGTGGATGCCAGTAAAGCCAGGTGGGCAGCTACATGTGTAAGAGTTGACATAGTCTGTACAGGTGCCTCCATTTTTACAGGGGAAACTTTGACATTCATTGATCTCCAGGGCACATCTAGGGCCTGTGAAGCCAGGCAAGCAACTACAGTGAAAGGAGTTCACACCATCTGTACATGAACCTCCACTTAAGCAAGGGTCTGAAAGGACAAAGGGAGAAAATGACCTTGATCAGAACAGTAAATGTAATAGTATTATGACAGACAGTTGCTGACAGATATAATATTTGTACACAATACAGTATATTTAAAATATCACTTACTGGGAAAACAGTCATTGATATCTGTTTCACAAGTCAGCCCTGTAAATCCTGCTCTACAGGAACACACAAAGCCTCCTAGCGTGTTTGTGCAGGTCCCACGGTTTTTGCAGGGATTCGACATGCATTCATTCATATCTATGTTACACAACTGACCTGTAGAGTGCAAGAAATCAACACACTGAGATATGCTTTGTAAGCCTAAAAATGGATTATCTCTCAATAAATTTTAAGTACTGGTGCAATTGAATCTGGTTTTCTAACCTTGCCACCCTGGCTGGCAGTTACACTGATAACCCAGGTAGTCTGGGGTGTGGGTGCAGACTGCATGATTGGCACAAGGGTTAGGGATGCAAGGTGTGAGGGCCTCAGCACAAGTATGTCCACTATAAGGGAGCTCACACAGACATGTGAAACTTGCAACACCATCCACACAAGTTCCCTTATTTAGACAGGGGCTGGAAGCACATTCATTGTTGTTCACCTGGCAGAGGTTACCTATAAACAAAAGCAGTAAAAAGGTAACACTTACAGTTTATAATAGCACTTATTATATACTGTAGACTGGAAGTGTATAGCAACACTTACATCTACCCACAGTCTATAACTTGTGGCTAGAGACAGTTGCACATTTTATTTACCACTAGAGGGAGCCAGACAACTGTAACTTTAGGTTTGTTTTTGTGTAACTTGTCCAGTGCTCACCTCTGAACCCTTGGCGACACTTGCAGGTAAAACCATTAAGTTTGTCTATGCAAGTTCCAGCATTTTGACAAGGACTTGGTAAACAGTCATTCCTGTCCAGGTCACAGTTCTTCCCCACCCATCCAGGTTCACAGTCACAACGGTATCTGAAAACACAGTAGTACAATCAGAAAGCCACAGATACAAGTTCATAAAAAATGAACGGATGAAGACTATGGACCTGTACTCTAAAGCAAGATCAGGGATCTTTTTTTGATAGAACTGTTCCAGAGCAAGTTAGGTTTCATAAAAGGACCAACACATGCATTGGGTCAAGTGAAAAAAAAAAATGTTAATTCCTCTTTTCCTGCAAGCCTTCTGTTTGGCTTTTCTAGAAACTCTGTTGTGTTTATCATTTAACTGTTAACATTCCTATATTGTTTTGCTGTAATGTTGGCACTTTTTGATCACAAAGCAAATACAGCTTGACTGTGATTGGGAATCAGATTATTCTTACATAAATGCATTTTATTCATTTTTAGAAAACATTGGTTTACTTACTAAGTTGATAAGCACTTTCATATCTAGCTCATTAGGATAATCTAAACATACTCCAGATATTCCAAACCTGCTTTGTTGTACAGGATCTTAATCTATAGTGTGGTAAGCACGTTTTGCTGTTAAAACTGTTCATACCCGTTTATGTCCTCTCTGCAGGAGCCATGGACACATGGGCTGCTGCCACACTCATCCACCTGGGAGTAACAGTAAGGGGGCTTAAAGCCTTCAGGACACTGGCAGTGAAATCCATTTTCTTCATCAATACACGTTCCCCCATTTCTACAGGGGCTAGATGCACACTCATCTATTTCCACATTACATTTAGGACCTAGAATGAGAGACATTAGACACATTTCAGTATTTCCAGTTTGAAATTGTTCCATGAAACTTGCAGTTTTAATTCTAGAGAGACTTGCCTGTAAAGCCAGGTTTGCAAACACAATCATAGCGGTTGATGCCATCTTTGCAGATGCCATAATCACAAGGGTTACTGGCACAATCATCAAAGTTTATCTCACAGTTTGTACCTGAGTTAAGAAAAAGGTATCACATTATTCTGTAAAATAAGTAAACCTTTTAACAATTAAAGAATGCAAAATTCAGTACATTTGAATAACATCTATTGTGTATGGAGTGTATGGAGTTCTCTCCTACCTGAAGTTCCATGCTGGCACTGACAGATGTACTTATTGACCCGGTCCACACACTTGCCCCCATTCTGACAAGGATTGCTGTGGCATTCATTAAGTTGGTTTTCACAGCGATAGCCTGTATATCCGGGATCACAATTACACGTGTAGCTTGCAATGCCATCTATGCAAGTACCATGGTGGCATGGGTCAGGTTGACAGTTGTTGACATTAATTTCACAGAGTCTCCCTTCATAACCTAAAAAGGAAAAATGCATACGGTTAGGTTTTTTGCATGTAACAGCAAGTCACCTTACTGCTTTCTCCCACAGCTCATTGTCTTTTTCTTAGTTTCTCCATTGCTATGTTTAATTTATTGGTTGGTTTTTTTTTCATAAAACATGCTGATGTTTGTACTCTGATGACTATGGTTTCCATTTTACCATGCATTTGTCTGCACACCAAACTTTTGGTTTGTGCTGTGTTTGTAGTGAAATGTTAAGATGGTCGAAGTAATAAAAAGGGCCTTCCTGTCCTATGCCTTTGTTCTCAGTGGTGCAGGGAACAATAGGCAGCACCATGTCAAACAGGGCCACTTCACTCAACAGAAGGGGCCCATGAACACAGCGAATACCAAGCAGCTGGCCACTGAAACAATGAAGCAGGCTCCTCCATTGGCATAGTTACAAACAAACATGTTAAATTTCAAGACACAGTCAGCAAGCTTAAACAAACAAATTTTACGACAAACTGTAAGTCATTGTGTGTTATGTGCCTTTGTAACACAAAGGGGTTGATGTCAAACTGCAACATAAGGTGCTGTGTGGGGTTTTAAGAAATGAACAGATGTCAGGGTGATGACCAAGGCTCTTTTCTAGGCAAACTGCTGATCCTCTGTGACCTCATGATCCTGACACCCAATGAGAGGAAAAAGGAGGATCAGGGGCCACTTGGCCAGCAGACGCCCAAAGAAATAATTCACCCCCAAACAATGAATACTTATTAAACACCAAATAACTGTTTAAAGATCATCTGCTCCACCGTCTGAGGAGACGCTGGTTTGTGTAGTGCTAACACCTGTCTACTGGCCACAATTATGTGTAAAGGCCCTTACCTTCAGCGCACCGGCACTCAAATCCATTGGGCCGGTCATAGCATTTTGCTCCATTCTGGCAGGGAGTGCTAGCACACTCATCTATGTCAATTTGACACATGGTGCCAGTAAACCCTGGGACATGCAAACACAAAGGTTAAAGGTCAGACAGACGGTCCAGTGAAAGGGTCCAAGAGTAGGTCAGAGGGCAGCCGCAGAAGCCTGTAGTTCGGTTAGTCATGTCTGGCTAAGGTAGCTTTAAAGGCTTCTTTCTTTATTAGAGACTAGTGATATTTTCATTGCAATCAACACTTATCTGACCATTACTAGGTGGTGATTAGGTTTTAAAAAGATTACAACAATTAGAACAATTCTTAAAAAAAATTATTAAGCATTCAAATCAATTTTGCTGTCATGCTATTGACATTTCCATTACGTTACTGTACATATTGTGTGAACAATCTACATTCAAATATAATAATACAAAAAGAGTTTCCACGCTTAGAGAGTTGAACAAGCTTTAAGTCTTTGAGCACAGTGCCAAGTGATATATTGTCAACACACCGTTCAGTTGATTAACAGTGTCAAAATGGTTTCTGTGTTTGGTTCTTGGGCTACTGAAGGGGTGTTTAGAGGAGACGGTGGGATTGTTTTTCTTTTTCTTTTTGGGACCCCCACACCTCCTCCTCTACTTCTTGCTTTAGGTCCACCATCTCAATAGCTAGATAGGGGATGGAGGGGGGGGGATGTCTGTCCCAGATGTAAATTGCGGACCTGGAAAAGAATCTCATTAGCAGAACTGCTGTCCCCCCTCAGCAACACTACCAGGGCAAGATGAGGGAGAGCTGTCCCTTCCACATTCCACAGAAGAGGGAAGCAGGGGTCACAATGGTGCCTTTGTTCAGGCAGGAGGATCGGCAGTCTTTAGGGCTGGCCTTTTTATGAGTGGTGGCTCTGTATACCAACAGGCAGAAGTAGTATGTAGCCTATTGGTACTTTCGTTTTTACATATATTTAAATTGAGTTTTTCACTGCTTAATTAGAGTTAAAACTGTAAACAGACTCCATGGACCCAAATAGAATAAACTGATATTAGAGTAATTCAGTGAAGCCTACCTGGCTGACAGGTGCAAGTGAAGCCGTTGACCATGTCCCGACAGATGCCATCATTCACACATGGGTTGCTCTCACAGTCATCGATGTCAATTTCACAGAAAGTCCCCATATAACCTGGAATATAGACGTTAAATCTTAATTGCTTACTTTTCTTATTGTTGCTGCAAATTTATAATTAATGTAAAAGAAAGACTGTTCAAGAAAGCATGGACTGCATAGGAAGATCTAGAAAGAACTCATTAGATGGCCCAAAAGATTCCAAGACCATGTCCAGTGGTGCCACTTCATTGACCTGGAATCACCACACCCAGCTGTCCACAAAAATGTCACCTCCCTGGGTCAATGTCCCATTCACCAAATACATGTTATACATTCTACATTGGCAAACTATGGAGAGCTAGTCCTTTGAGATGAAACAGAATGTGAATGAGAGTGCTGCCCCTGGGGAGAGGCTAGCGTGGAATCAGAAATAATCAGAAGCTCCACATGAGCTTTGCCAGGCTGACGATGAGAACGGTGATGAGGAAGGTCCTGTCTCTGGAAATGAAGGAGGGGGAGAAGGGTGGGCTCTGGGAAAAAGCCTCTTTCCCTTACCGTGTCTATGAGGGGTGCAAAGTGGAGCACAGAGGGGCCCTATTGTTCCACTCCATTCCCACCACTCTACCTCTCATTAGTATTCACAGCACACTCCTCCCCCTAACTGTTTGCCCTCTCTCACATCCAGTCCTATAGACCAACCTCCCAGCTCTAATTTGTATAGTACCAAAGACCCCAGGACATACGTGTAGGACTGTGTGTGTTATTTTGACTATGTTTTAGGGTCAAAATAAAACTGCATACAAACTAATACCCACCTAGAGTACAGTGTGGTATAGAAGCAACTGACCTCCTAATGTCTTATAAACTGTGTTACATAATAGCCTACATTTTAAGTTTTTATGGCAGAACAACAGATAATGTTTAAGGTCAAGTTTAAAAACATTGTTCTCCTGCACTGGGATAATGCTAACCTTATGGTTTACTAATTGTCAATTCAACATTTTGTTCTGAGGGCAACTAAGGCTATGAGGGTAGGAGTTCATACTTTTACTGGTGGGTTGTCCGGTTCAAACCCCCACTTGGCCTGTCTCAGTTATTGTGTCCTTGGGCATAGGCACCAGCCTTGCCTGCTGGTGGTGGTCAGAAGGCCAGGTGGTGCCAGTACATGGCAGCCTCACTTCTGTCACACTGCTCAGGGCAGTTGTGGCTACAATGTAGTTTACCACCATTGATGTTTGATGAGCGAATGTAGTTTGGAGTGCTTTCATGTCCAGCGAACTTGATAGGGTTCGCTGGACTTGTCTGATAGTGTACAAGTACAGGTCATTTACGATTTGGTCAGATGATTTAGATCCAAGCCCAATCATTAAGAACTACCACATTGAAATTTTTAGATGCATTCTTCTCTAACACACCTGAATCAAATGAATGGCTCATTATCTCTACAAAGATGAATGACTGCTGAGTGAGACTATTCAGCCTTTTGACTGAATGTGCTGGATTGGGAGAGCATCAAAAAGTTGCTGAATGGTAGCTCTCCAAGAATGGACTTGGGCAATCATGGTTTAGATTTACTAACAAAATAATGTATTTTTAAGAGATTTGTTTTATAAGTTATCAAAATGTAAAATTTATAAGTACGGAACTGTTCTTTTATCAGTGAAGAAAAATATACATGTAAAATAACCCTCTTATTGAAGGTAAAATTTAGTATGAATACCTGGCATGCATATGCAAGTGAACTCTCCAATGCGGTCCAAGCAGGTGGCATCATTCTGACAGGGCATGGAAAGGCATTCATTGATGTCAATTTCACAACGTGGGCCAGCATATCCACGACCACACTGACACTGAAAGGAGCCTTCTGTGTTCACACATTTTCCAAAATGCTCACAAGGGTTTGCACCTGTCATCAGAAGGCAGATGATCAGTAACCTTAAATATTTGGTACAGTCACAGATTGAAACCTTAAAACATAAAAAGTTAGGAGGAACCTTACCAATGGAACACTCATCCATATCCTGATTGCAGGCACCACCAACAAAACCAGCGGGACAGGTGCAAATAGCACGACCATTAAGGGGATTGGTGTCACACACGGCCCCCTCATTGCAAGGGTTGCTGACACATGCATCATCCAGATGACAAAGCAGACCTGTGAAACAAACAAGAACAACATAGTCACTTATTTAGCTTACAGACAAGAGAACAGGAACAGGAACAACATAAAGCCAGACAACATACCTGTCTTCCCAACTGGACACTCGCAGAAGAAGGATGCTACACGGTCATGGCATGTGGCACCATTGAAACAAATAGCTATTGCACAGTCATCAATATTCTCACTACAGTCATCTCCAGTCCAACCATTGACACAGACACATGTATGACCACCGATAGTGTTGAAGCAAGTGCCTCCATTATGGCATGCATTAGGTTGCATGAGGCACTCATTGACATCTTCAGCACAGTATTGTCCTACAGTGGAAAATCAACACACTTGTTCAAATACAATCATTGTGTTTTAAGCAATACATTTAAAGTATATGTCATAAAATGTACCCGTCCATTCTGGTGGACACTGGCAGTTGTATGTATTGACTCCATCTACACATAGTCCCCCATTCATGCACTTGTGACCTGGGCAGTCGTCCACATTGTTCTCACAGTTGTGTCCCTGAAATCCTAAAAACAATCAACAGAAAACCAAATCAGTTTAAAAAGACACAGCCACACACTCTGGCTGATCATATATATGGTGTCATCTAATAAAAATACTAAGCAATTCTACTCCTAAGCACAAGTTACATTTCCCACACAGTAGAAGATGTGGAAAAATGTGGGTAGTAAAAGTTCAGAAGGTGAGTGAATGTTTACATCTATATTTGACTTTTCCCACACAATGCCAGCTACAGGAGTGATTCCTGACTGCTTCAGAGGTCTGACCTGCCCTCCATGTTTGCTTGTTTTATAATCTCTCACAGTTTCAATGACTTCCTCCCTGGCAAGAGACATTTCCTGTCAGGTCCCCAGTGGGAAACCAGAAAGCTCATAAAGTAAATTCCTTCTGTGGTGAAAATAGTTGACTGGAGAAGAGAGCAGACAAGCAGCCTCTTCTACTTTCCCACTGCCCATCTACCACCAGAAGCTATTATTATTGGGCAGGAAGCAGATCTGAGACACAGGATAGAATCCCATGAAACAACTCTACAAGCTTCATTATATTACAGAGCTAGAGAAATTTATTTCATTCTAGCACCCTGCAAGGAACCTGGAAAACAATGAGAAACAGATATAGACTGAGTCTGTTGGTTCTATAGAAAGACAGCTGTTGTACCTGGTAGGCAAGCACATTCATAGGAATGGTCACTTGTCTGGCGACAGGTGCCCCCATTGAGACACTGAGATGGGGCACATGGTAAGGTGGACACCTCACACGTACGACCACTGTACCCTAGTGGACACTGGCAGCGGAAGGACCCAACCGAGTTAAGACACAGGCCACCATTGAGACAAGCACCAGGTTTGCGACACTCATCAATGTCACTGCGGCAATTCTTCCCCTGGTAGCCAGGAGGGCAGGAACAGTTGTAATGGTTATTCCAATTGACACAGCGAGCCCCATTAGCACATGGACTTGTGGCACAAGCATCAATGAGGGAGCAATCTTGACCTGAGAGTCATAGAAATTCATTCAGTTAAAAATTGGAAATTTCTTAAATCAAATTATTTTAACGAAGACTTACCTCTGAAACCTCTTTGGCACACACATTTGTACTGTGGAATATCATTGACCACATCACTCTTGCAAGCTGCTCCATTCAGACATGGGGATCGATGACAGGGATCCAGGTGTTGACAGAAAGGGCCAATGAATCCGGGACGACATCTGTACAAATACATTGGAATTAATTGCATCTCAATTTCCAATGTACTGATTATCGGATAATTCTGCTTTGCACATTCAGCAATGAATCTGAGCCCTGGAATGATTTGTGATTTGGTGTTTACTGCATAAGTACACACCATGCGATGCATTATTCTAGCAATGACCACATAAACCAAATTTAAACATTTAAAAATTAAAGACAGCATTTCTATGGGTATCCATCAAGATTCAAGATTCAAGATAAATCTGTTACTTTAAGATGCAGAGCATAATTGTCTCCACGTCATCCAACATTCTTCCACTGTGTCATTTTTTCCGGATCACAGTTTGTACATTTTCCCAGACAGGAGGAAAGCACACACGCACACACACATCCTGAAACAACAGTCTAGAAACCTAACAAATGTCAGCAAATTACGTCTTAAGAAAAAAAAACATGAACTATAGTTACTTTTGATGAAAAAAAATAAAACAACTGTGGTGTGGCAATGAAATGTCTGAGTTCTGTTTTATTGTAGGTGAGGAAGGTATCTCTGACAGGTGGGTCAATCAGACAAACATATCTTTAAATCATTGAAAACCTCTAAAGATTAGAATTACAATTTGTTTTATTGTCATTATGCAAGAAAAGACAATGAAATTTAAAAAATTGCAATTTTTGAAGAAAGTTCAAATAAATAAATTTATATAAATAAAGACATTTGTGCAAGCATTTTCTCTGGTGTTTTTTTTTCTGTTATTTGTGTGTTATTACAGAACAAGACTTTGATTACTGCCAAAACATGGGTAGCCAATGTTTTTCCATACAAAACCTGCATATTTACAGTTGTACAGCTGTCGCTAGGTAAACATTGTCACCAAATTTGCCAATTTCAGTATGAAGTTGGCAAATTTCATCTGAAATGCCAGATTTTGCTGAGTCTATGGTAGAGTTACACAAAATATTGAATTGCAACCTTCATTGCAATACCATCCATCCATCCATCCATCCATCCATCCATCCATCCATCCATCCATCCATCCATCCATCCATCCATCCATCCATC
>CAEFZY010018017.1:0-92467 GCA_903066815.1 Brachyrhaphis roseni | reverse complement strand
TTACTACCCCATATGATCATTTTCTCCAAATATCAGATTTTTCCTGCAACTACAACTTAATTTGAGCCTGAGAGGGTCAAACATAATTTTTACAGGACAAGAGAGTTAACAAGTTCTGAATTGTTGACTGTAAAGAGAACCAGAAGCTCAAGCATTTTTGTACCTGTTATGAAAAAAGAGAGGATCATTTCAAACTGACATGGTTACAGTGACTCATCCAGTTAGTCAGCCAAACTATTCAGACAAATCGCTGTCACACTATGAGCCAGACACGATTTGTCTAGGCCAGAAAGTCAGGTGAATCTCTCAGACAAGCTTACTCACTCCCTCAAACTGAGCTGTCCATTGGGCTTCACAATCAGCCAGTTGGCCTGTCAGTCATCTTCCTGAACCTCACTTCCTCAAACAGAACATGTAGCCATCAAAACTATCCCCATGAACCCATCCACGTAGTCAAATATCTTTAAGTCACCTCCAGGCAGCTCCGCAGGTCCACAGCTCTCACGTTCTGGGTCGATATCAGACACCCACAGGGTCTTAGTGCATCCCTTCCACAGACCATAGTGAGCTGTCAGGCATGTCTGTAAAATAAAAAACAGACAACACAAGACATAAAGCAGGGTTCAGTCTCTGTTTTGAAAAAAAAAAATAGGTTTCAGTTTGTTTTGTTTTTTTCTTCTTCCTGATGCTGACCTTCTGTTACATGCTTTATATTTTACTTTTAAATCAAATGTCATGGAAGTGTTGTTTGATGTTTTACCTGATTGTTATAAAAATTCTTTGGGGGCGCCAGTTCCACCCAGAACTCTGTCCCGACTCCAAGGACTGTCAGGACGACGCCAACTATGGCCACAAAAAATGCCAGCTTGATCTTATGAGAAAAACACAATAAATCAGAATTTATGTATTAATAAATGGCTTGAAATTCTTTCTCTTTTTTATAAGTGTCTTATAGACATCTTTCAAGCGTTATCTCAGTTTCAACATGTTCATGAGGTGGTGCACCTAAAATTGCCACCACATTATTTTGATTGATTTATAATTTTGAAATATCTTCATGTATAGTTTATTCAATGTTTATGTTATTTTTTTTAAATGAACGAATTATATTTTGCTAATACTACAAATACTGTACACTGAAAAAGGTTTGTTGAACAAATAAAAAAAAAATGCAATCTGGATGCTAAAGGCAGTGCTTCGGTCGTCATTGCTGACTTCTATTTTATTATCCTTCAGATTGTGTTCATCACTGTTATTGCAGTCCTAACACTTGGGACTTGTAACGATGACAGAATCACTTCACTATTATTTTATATTTAACTTGACAACCATTAAATAGTTTTAATATTTTTTTGTTTTGCTTGACATGCTTGATTCCATGATTGATTGTCTACACAAAACAGAAAACAGTAGCTTTATCTGACAAAAATTAAAAGAAAATTTACTAACAGGTCGAAGAAAGATAACTTTGCTAACATAGCACCCATATTGGTTTTTCTGCTGTAATTTAGTTTTTTAGGCCTGGTTACTTTGGTCATCCACTTGTTAACTTACTGTATTATTTATTTATTTATTTTTTTTCATATTTTGCTATGGACAAGAAAAAACCTGGGGTAAAGCTGTAGACATACGCAGATAAAATTAAATTAAAATCTTTGAAAAATCTTGATAAAATGTACAGTGATGTTACAGTGTTTATCCACAAAGCCACTAGTGGTTAACATAGTTGGGGAAAAACCATTCAAACTTATTACTGAGACACTGCAAAAATCAACCAATAACACACAAACAGTATTGGTACATATCGGTCAGGGGCCTTAAATGGTACTACAAGCACTACCGTTGCAGTTTAAAGCTTCCGTTTCAATCAACATTATTGTTTTAATTTATTATTGTTTTAATTTATAAAAATTTCAAACTACTGGAAAAATACATGACCACTATCCAAAGCCTCTCACCTTTCCCTCCTGGGCTTCACTCATGGCATGTCCAGCTGACGTTGTCCTGCGTCTCTTGTTCCCACCAAAGGTGCTGCGTCCACCCATTAAACTGGCCAGGCCTCCTGTGCCTTGTGCTGGTCCTCCTGGTGCAGCCATTCCACCTGCTCCTGCTGTTCCCGGTGCCACAGTGCGGCCCTCCTCGTCGGTCAGAAAAAAAGTTGACCACATCTTACTTGAAACAGAGCGCAGACCCAGCTATAAATCTCAGTCCGTTGGGTGGTTGAATTGATTTGTAGTTTTTGAGGGATAAAAATATAAATGGATTGTTTACTCTCAATTTGTGATTGTCCAGGAAATGAAAAAAATGGGGGTAAGAATCCCTCTCTACAGGTGTATCTGACACATAACATTGAGTCTTAGAATACAAAAGGTTCAGAAAAGATGAGTTTGAGGTATTTCATGATAAAAAAAATAAAATGCATAAATTGACTACAAAGAAGTTTTTAGGAGTGTTTCTTGTACTTGAATACCGGTGGAGTGCAGAAGGCAGAAAGGCTACTGGAAACGGGATTGGAAAAAGAGCGAGGAAAAAGTAAAAATAGAGTCAAAGATTATGGTGAAATAGAAACATCAATATTAACAATGTTAGCTCATTCTTAACTCTTATTTCACTGCCCCCCCAAGACAAATAGAGCATACTGAGATTAAATTGCTGTGATTACATTCAATCTTAACAAGTAAGTTAAAGTGAAAGTTAGGCTTCTATACATTATAATGAGACTGACATAAAAACAAAACATTGCTTGTAAATGTGCAAAGTAAACACAATAAAATGTGTCTGTAGTTTGTATTATTTGTAGTTTGTATTATACTAATTTTATTGTAATTTTGGTTGCAAATTCCAATAAATTTTGTTTGATTCAATGTGCTAGGAGGGAAATTTAAAACGGTAGATATAAACAATCTTTAAAAAAAGCTTCTCAGCTTATAACCTTCAATATATATTCTGAGACCATTTGTAAACTAGAAATCATTGTTTCTATGATTTCTATCATAGAAATCATAGAAATGATTTCTATGATTTCTATGATTGATAGAAATCATTTCTATCATTTCTATGATTGATAGAAATCATAGAAAGGCTTTTACATTGTTTTTCTGAGACTTTCTGAGTAACTGCTGCATGGATATGCTGAATCTGGAACGCTTCTTGCTGGTTCTGTAAATGAAGCAGCTGTGCTGCTGCATTCCAAGCAGATGTAGTGACAACAGACTTGACATGACTTTTTGTTGTTTGGAAGAACAAAACACGTCCCCCAGGGAGATCACAATCATTTACCGAAACAGGAGCATCTGTCTTGTTAACAAGATAAAGAGCTGTAAAGCACAAGTTTTCAGAGGTGCTCTGAAAGGTCCATGTAAGAGTGACAATACCAAAAACAACACATTATTTCAACTGCACATTTTTCACAATGTGTAACATTCCTGAAGAATTTGACAAACAATCCAGTCTGCTATTCTTATCAGGTGTGTCCTGTACCTTGCAAAAATAATCATCACAAAAATATAATTACACTGCTTGTGTTACATTTTTTTCACATCACAACCTCATATTTCAGGGTGTTTTATTTAGCTTATGTGAAAGATCGACTTAGTAGCAAAGGATTGTAAAACGAAACAAACTATCTGTGATTTGCAATAATATAATAAAACTGCAGGAGTTGTTTTCTTGGCTCTATGTTTGATAAATGCTATCTTACCCTAACCTATATTCACAGTTGTGCCATTTCTCGTTTTTGATTTGAACATAGTTCTGTAAAATGAGATTGAAACTAACCCTGCATATTTATACACAGTTGAATTAATTGGTCCTCATGGTGTTTGTTCACAGAAAAAAAACCTCAAAGAGCAGCTTTATTTATATTGAGACTAAGTGACACTGTGATTACCAATTAGGTTAATTCTAAAGACAAAGATTACAGTAAAAACATCAATATGTTTGGTTGCAACAGGACAAGATATGAAAAGTTGAAGGGGCTTGAAAAGTTTTACACAATACTGTTTCTGTCTTGTACTACAACAGTGTTGTTTCACTTTTGTTTACAGCTTCTCAATGTCTAGCATCACACCAACATTAGCAAAGTGAAACATGAGACCGGCTTCATTACACTATGGTACAATAATTTAACAAAGCAAAAACTACTTTCATACCAGTGTCAAGAATAAAAGTCTTGCACCTGGTTACTTCACCTCAAGCTGTAGTGTTGCCAGGCACAATAGTTAATATGTAAGGAAGAATATCTAGAAAGGACTTCCACCAAACTACTAAACTGCAACCAAAACAACAGTGTGTGAAAATCTAAAAAAAAAAAAAAAACATTTTTTTTTACCTCAACAATACTATAAATGTGAAACCTAAAGACAAGCATAAGAGCAAATTATGCTACCAAGATAGAAAAGTATTTAAAACTGCAATAAATCAATCTATGTCTTTCTTTAAAACATTTTACTGGGTATTTGAGTTCAAATCAACCTGGTAATTTTTCCCAAATGTAAACCAAAAATTTTCGTAATAGTTATTTACCATTGCATACTTTCTTAATTAGCACTAAAAATGCACCTAGCATTCCTTTGTCATAATGACAGTGTTAAATATGCATCCCCTGGGTTTACGAATGCAGAGCAGTAATCATCAACAACACCAAAAAGTATTCACACCTTTCATTGCAGCTTATTATAGACTGATGCAGGTGGTTTAGAGCATTAGAGAGTGTTGAAAAGAGTATTTGTACCGGCTAAGCATGATATGTAAGAATAAAATATTCTCTCCATTCTTCTTAAAGCTGGTAATCGTGCTCCTTATAAGGCATCCAGTAGAACAAATTGGAAAACCAAGAAAAAGCTCTGTAGGTTTAAACAACCTCAAAAAACTGCATTAACAAATCCATCTGAAGGTCTCAAAAACATAAAAAGCTCCATGGGGTTTTTGAATCACATCTCATAGACTACAAACTCTGTGAACACTATTTGCAGGCATCATTTGAAAATGATCATCAGCGGCTTTTTTCGCTCCAAGCCCTGCCCTCCCATACACACAAAACACATTTGAGAAGCTAAAAAAAACACCACCATGCCAAAGTTAGACCCATTACTTTTATTTTGTCACACTTTAACACTTGCTGCAAGCGTGCCTCACAATATTCGCCGTCACTTCACAAATATTACAACAATGACATTAATGAGGTAGCTGACCTGTTTGCTGACCTGCTTTTTGTGTGTGTGGTTCTGCTCGGAGTGACGGAGGGCGAGGTGGGGCGAGGTGAGGCGAGGAGAGGGAGTGACAGAGGGTGGGAAAGGGGTGGAGGTCAAAGTAGCATGGTGTTACGGCTGAAGCAGGATAGGTTGGCAGGCTGGAGGGGTTGAAAAATAATACAAGTTAAATGCCACTGTGTGCGTATACACACTGAAAAAAGCACGCTCTGTGGCAATTCCCATGTTGTGTGAGTGTATTTTCTGGTAAACATTTGCATGTAGAGTTTCAAGAAGAAAATATATGTTTGGTATTTGTTTGTGGAAGTGTATGCACATTCCTCTCTTTTAGCTAAAAGACTCAGTTTCCCCAAACTAAATGCCTAAAATGTGTTTGTGTGTGTGAGGTACACAGCCACTCTGAAGCTTTTGTAAGTCAATCAGTTTGTTTATTCTCACTACAACAGTTGTGCAGAATGATTTTTCAATTTTTTTCTATTTTAAATACACTTGAAATTGTATCAGATTGCACCCACTCAAACCCCGTCTCTGTAACTGTGTTACGTGCATGCATGTGACTCCTCCATAGCTATTTTTGCCCCCCACCTGTTAATGACTATAAAGCCGAGCTGAGGGAAAAAGGCCTGTAGGAGGGGGGTTGTGTCAGCTCAACCCTGGCTGATGGTCTCATGTCTGCAGCTCCCACTACCGTCCTGGTGATTGAAGAGGCAATGGTAGAGTCAACACCTCGAAGACAAGTATCACAGCCGGTGGGATGTTGGTGGGCTCACATGATCCGGTGTCAGGGTGAAGAGATCAGTTTCACCAGACAGTGAAAACCTGATACTCCTCTGCCTGCTGACACAGGCGCAAGCACTCTGTCAAGTTTGCTACAAGGGGCACCAAGATGTTTAAATACTGATCTGTAAAGTATACACTTGGAGAATGATCAGATTTAGGGTTGCTTTATACTGGATTTCTGTCCATAGCCAGGTACGAATCTTTTCTAAATTGTTTTTCCCAGTAAGAAATGTCAGACACAATTATATAAACTCATTATTGCAACATCACATTTCTCTGCAATGGAAAAAATGAAGAATGTTTACTCTTGTAGCTTACTTGACCTTCTTCAAAAGAAAGATGTAATCCTATTGAAATTCTATAATTTCTCAAATCAAACACTTCCATACATATTTTTTTGAACATTTTCCTGGAGCAAGACTGTCACTGCGAACTAGGGTGCCTCTGAGTGTCTTGTCTTCCTGTTGTCTGGGAAGAAAAGAAAACACTGCAGTCAGATATGCCTGGCATTGTGATTAGGTGGTGCAAGTGCATGCAAGAAGGTCAGACACACAAAGATGGAGGACTCAATGTGAGGGGTAGAAAATAAGGAAAAAGTGTGAGAAAAGAGGATAACTCAAAAATGAAGGACAGGGAGACAAGTCATGCAGAAAGAGTTGCCTCCATTCTCTCTAAGCCTGAGCAGACAAATTAAGTGCAGCAGGAAAGTTATTAAATGAGTGGGTTTTAGCTATTCTTCCTGCTCAGTCCACAATTAATTGGAAAATATATTAGCTTGTTTATTATTGTCATGACGTTTTGTGAAAATAACTTCTACCTTGCGTTTGGTACCAATGGAATACATCATTGTCATACTTATTTTAATAACTTATTTTAATGCATGCAACATAAAAATCTGTGTAGTCTCAGAAAGTGAAGTCTCCTCCAGGGCTTTTTTTGTGAAACATGCGTTGTTGACACCCAAGGCCTTTACCTGAACATCCACAAACTGAAAGGTTGAGAACTTCTTCACATAATCCACATCTGTGATGAGTGAACAAATGCTAGTTTTGTTCCTACTGCAATCCACAACCAGTTGATTAGATTTTTGTGTGTTAAGGGCCAGATTGTTGTCTCTGCTCCACCAGGCCAGCTGCTCCACTAGGACTCACCCCTGCTCCCCAGGGATAAGTGGTGCCGTCTGTAAACTTTACAGTTGTGTTATTTTAGTGGACAGAACAGGCATAGGTGCAGAAAGGACAGAAAATGCAAATCACATTGCAAGCTGATAAAAACAAGTTTGTGAAAAGTTTTGAATATGTATGTTTGAAATGTTTACTGTTGCATAAATCCTCTTGCATGACTCAGATTATTCAGACATTTTATTTATTCTGTGCTCATTATGTAGAATGCCTACACTGAAACATAGATCTCTTCCCAATTTTATATCCTTTTGGTATGAACTGATTATTATTATTATTATTATTATTATTATTATTATTATTATTATTATTATTATTATTATTATTATTATTATTATTATTTGACTCATCGCTTAACATTAAGATTATTAGATTATTTTGACATTTCTAATCACTGCAACTACTATCCTATAATGTATGCAATAGTATGTGTGTGATGGTGCACAGAGGTCACTGTAAGGATTTGGTGTTTCTGTGTGTTTATTTAGATTTCTGTGTTCTGTTGCTACCAGTTTTGAGCCTTAGCCTTCCGCTAATTCTGTGCTGCCTGGATTTTGGACGTTGTAGTTCTGACAACTTCATTAAATTCATCATTCATTCATCATTTCAACCTGGGTCCACAGCGTCTTCCTCGCCACCTTCGCCACATTTCATGACAGTTACAGTTATAGTGCCTATAAAAAGTACTCACCTCTTTGACACCTTTTTATTGTTTCCACAAATCAAATATAATCAGTAAAATGTAGCTTTTTGAACAAAATAAAATGGCAAAAAATGTCATGTTGTGGTGAAAAATGATTACTACAAATCAATGACATTTGATTAAAGATGTGATTGCATACAGATATTTCAACTGACTGACCCATTTCAGTACAGGCCCAACTGTTTGGTACTGGTAGTCTCACAATGAATAGAATAAAGATCAGCTGAGTGCAGTGAGTGTGTCTGAAGTGATTGTACTTTAATGTATCTGGAAAGTCCATTCACAAGTTAATCAGTTTTCCTGCCTAACTCTACTGTATAGAGACAAATACTCCAAGCAAGTCAGAAAAAAAGTTATTGAAAAGTATGAGTCAGGGGATGGATACAGAAAATCTCTAAAGTCCAGTACATCCCTGGAGTTCAGCTAAATTAATCAAGAAATGGAAGGAATGTAGCACATATGAAAATCTGTCTACATCAGATTTTAACTTTTATCTTCAGGAGGAGTTTTTATAGGCATTATAAATAGGTTTGATACAGTAGAAAAAATGAATTAAAGCCAAGTCCCAACACGTAGAGTTATTTTAGTAATTATAAGAATTAGATAAAAAAAAAATAGACAATACACTTCTAAAGAACATATTCTTGCTTCCCACTTACTTAGCAGAACACCACCAGGTTATGTTTATTTAATCCCTGATTATTTTTAGGTGTATTGTTTGATTGTTAAAACCCTAGCAGCATGCATAATTTAAATATTACACTCAATCACTCATGAATATACAGTAAAAATAATTTGCCATTTTCCACCTGCAATCTTGTTCTCTCTCTTTCAAACTGGGACAAAAACTGCATCTCTTTATTGATTTCATTGTACTAACTGTAGCAAAAAATTTGTCAAAAATGTATTTTAAAACGAGCCTTTTAATTGTAAGTGCGTCCGCTTTTGTTCGGTCTCTCATGCAATAGTGACCATGACCAATTGATGGCACCATGTGAAAGGGAGGGATACAAGTAGGCAGGAGAGAAGGGTGTAAAACTAAGCTGCCCTGATCCCTCAGGAATGCAGGGAGTTAGAACACTCACGTTGTGTACTGCAGGAGGTGATGGGATTACACCGACACAATGGGGCATCTGGATGTGGGAGCTGCCAATTTGGTGCACAAGTACATGTTCAGTACTGTCGAGCAAAAATTGACAACTGGACTTCTTGTTAATCTTGTAAAGTGTGCTGTTGGCAGTTTCAGGGAAGTTCTGTGTATAACCTATTTTTTGCAACTTCATACTGCATCCTGCAGCAATATTTGGCAGGAGTTTATTCAATGTTGTCAATCAAAGATGCAGACCAAAATCAGCATACTGTATTTACACCATTACAGAAACAGAGCACAACATTGCAATGTCATTTCCAAACCTTTTCACAAACAAAATAAAGATGAGTGTTTAATCAGAGGTCTTGAAGCTTCTGTTTATTTGAGATGTTTTAGTTGCATTGGTTCTTTTCATGTGTTGTGTAGATGATGTTTTTCAACTTCAAAATGCCTTTGTGAGACTTCTCCAAGAAGGGCTCTGCTGAAATTGATTAAATTGAACAAAAGAGAATTTTATTTCAGTCAGCTTGTGTTTCTGGAAGTTTCTTACACCAAATGTTGAATCTCTGCTGACCTTTAAACACAGCCCCCTTTTTTCCATATTTGGAATTCGTCAGTCTGTAGCTTCTACTGTCTTTAAGCAGTTCAGGCTTTCATACCTTGTCTTTCTTAATCACTCTTGTTGTAAGAGTGATTAGAAGTACGCTCTAAACCCAAACTGAGGCCTCAAGATGGACACTATCCATTACCATGGATAGTGTCCATCCATGGCAATGGATGGACACTATACATGTCCATCCATTGCCATTATTAGTGGAATTTTAGAAAATAATTTATTTTAATAGTTTGCATATTATTAAATACCTCTAGCAGCAGCAGTGTCATTCTTGTGAAGTTTATTTTATCTTCACCCTACAGATGCCAGGAGGTACTGCAGGTACCACATAAGACAAGGATGCAGTGCTCTGTGATGTTCAAGGTTAAGTCATCCCAATTAAGAGTTACAATGCTGAGTCAGAAATATTGTTTCCCAGACTCACAGTGAGAAACCTTCTGATAAGCCAAGTGTAGAAGGGAGTGACTGTGTCTAGTTAGAACAGATCAGACTGAACAGACACTTAGCATGTCTGTTTGCTGTTCTCATTCTTTCAAGAATTAATAAAATGTCTTTTGGGTGAAAATCACAGATCTCTGCTTAGTTACTAAGAGTGACAGTTCAGTAGGGGAACTTTTAATATATATATATTTTATTTTATTTTTTTCCATGTTTCCCTTCAATGTAGGTCAGATTTTTGAAGTTTACTACTAGTAGTTGCCCCATTGATAGATTCCTCTACCTGAGCATTATACCTCTGCTCCTCATGCAGAGCAGGATGTTCTCCATCAAGACTCTGAAATCTATGAAGAACAACTTTATTTACTGAGGTTACACATGAATGTTGCAATACAAAGATATTTAAAGAAGTTACTCTAGCAAAGTTAAGGGAAAACGATCTGCTCCAACAGGACGTCAGACTCTGCTGAAATTAAACTCCAATGAACACTAATGAGTCATCAATTTAAGACTCGTGAGTCCAAGCCGTCCTTACATGTCTCTAAATAAATGAAAGTAATGTGGAAGGTTGAATCCTGTCCTTCGGAACTGAAGTGACTTGTTTTGTAAATGGTGGCTGAGACTGAAGTAGATTCAAGGGATTCTGAGACACACAGGACTGAAGAAGGAGTAAGAGTAGATATTTTGGCAACAAAAACTTATGAAACTTTTCACACAGGCCAGGAGATTAACTACCATGATCAGCATTATATAGATGCTGAATCATGTCAAACAGCACTTGATTAATAAGCAATGTTAGAAGACCTAACAGGTTGTTGGTATTTAATGAGCTGTTATGTAAAATGTCCAACTTGTGAAAGCTTGTGTCTTTTTCTCTAGATACTTTTCCAAGAATACATTTCTATTCAGCTCCGTTTTGGGCTTTCAAAATGTCAGTGCATGTAAGAGAGATTTGTGAACTTCCAATTTGAAAAGGGGGAAAACTGATTAACTGATTTACTCAACACAGAGTTGGAGATGGTTTCATTGTACGATCCAGTGTCCGTTGATGTCAAAAACCAAACCACAGTATAGACAAACATAAAAAAGGTCAGATTTGAGAGTGTATGAAATGAAATGAGCCAATAGCTTTCATAAAATCACCATGGCGGCACACGGCAAAATCTCCACATATTAAAATATGGCCATACTGATGTCTTCAGGAGACAGCCAGCACAAAGATGGAAAAATCCTTCCAAGGTTAACCTGAAAATTTAACCTCAGGTTAGTCTGAAGTAGGATGGGGCATTGCCAAGTCGCAAGTAATCCAGAATGTTCTATAGATCCACTGGCATGTTTGTTAAATTATTATCTACTTTTGATATTTTCCCATGATAAAAACTAAGGAGTCTTTGCCAAATAGAGCCAATTAGAGCTAAATTAGAAGAGAGAAAAAAACATGTTGTGAAGAGCAATTAGACCTTATGTGATAGGCAGCTAGCTGTGACAGACACCATCCTAAAGTAACACAAGATGGACTACATTTAGTGATCACATTAGCTCTGAAAGCAGTTGGTTACACTAGATTTTATTTAGAGGTGTAAGAGCAATGGGTGCTAAATTCAAATTCAAGTTGCACTTTCCATTGTATCCAGTTATTTGCATTCTATTATGTGCTATGTGCCTTGTGTTAGTCCATCAAAGCTTGTGGTTAAAATGATCAAGTGGCGTAGTAGCTTTTGCAAGGCCCTATACATGATTATTCTAAATCAATATTGATTTTTTTAAAAAAAGTCACTTTTAAATCAAAGTGATTATCTGGCACCACCAAACAGCTTTAATTATTTAAGCACAATGCTGGGTATTAGTACTATTACTTAACCCAAAAGTTATAATAAAAATGGTTAACTGGTTGGCTGGCTCTCAACACAGGTCAGAGCAGGAAAAAGACCTGGATTTAGCCTGGCTGAGGGTTATGAGTTCAACCTAACAGGATTATGAAACATGCTTACTGTGCAGCCCAGACCAGTGTAGAATCTCTAAAGTTTTCTGGGACTGGCATGTGACCAAGACTCATTTAAAATTGAACAAAAAGAAGTGAAACATTTTATTAATATTTCCATTGCCACTCTAGAGGTAAAAAATAGGACCATTTTTAGCCTGCAGTTTGTTAGGTGATTATTTTCATTACAGTTAAAAATCAGATCCTTCTACAGTATTCATTTTTACCTCACACCACTGAATGCACAAATTACAGTGTTGTTATTATTTCCGAGTAATAAAATGAACTGGTGTCTTGGTAATTTTCCAAGACCAACAGAAAAACATTTTGCAAAGCCAACAGTGTTAAACATTTGCAGTCAGAAGACCTTCAAAGATACATGAACACAAACGTTACTCTTCACCCACATGCGGGTTCAAAAAATAGAAAAATAACCCAATGCTCTCAAAATATTTGGCTTCAGTTTATTCTCACTTTTTTTCTACATTCACTTGACTTTCACACATGTATTCCTACTACCACTGCCACTCTCCACCTACATGCTCATGTGTGCAAGCCAGCAAGGCATAAGAGATCCCAGTGGTGGAACAACATGATCTAACTAACTCTAACTTGTGTTCCCCTGTTAACACATTCTGTTTGTGTCTAAAACTTGCTGTGTGTGATTTACACTAAGGTATCGGGTGAGCAAAGGTGGCATTGTGTCGTTTGTTGTTCTGCACGTTCAGTTTCTATCTGCTGTCTTTGCAGTCCTCTGATTCTTTTAATAATCTTGTACAATATTGTATTACTGCTACTCTTTCTGTTATATATTTTTCATCCCATTGATTTTACTACTGGCTCAAAGTGTTTTTGTCCTAAATGAAGCCTCAAGAGGAGCTGCTGCTATCATTAGCTCTTTAATGTCTTTAACATAGAAAGTATCACTGGAATATTTCTTCTGTTAAAGCAGAGTTCTCCTTTTCACTGTTGTCACATACATGCTCAGAATGAGGGTGAGCGGCAAGGTACACCCAGTACCGGGAAACACAGACACACACTCACTAAAAGTGATTATTATTTTTTTGTTATGAAAGGAAGCAGAAGTACCCAGAAACAACTCAAGCATGCACAGGCAGGAACTTAATTCATGAACAAAAATAATTTCAGCTGTAAAACTTGACTGTAATATGTGAATTATGATTTCAGATGCCATTAGATGCCAAAACTGGAAAACCTTCTGTATTTTAATAAATACACTGCAAATTAAAACATCACTATAGAAAAAAAAGAGATTATCTCAACTAACAAGCTGTTTTAAAATTTTTAACAAATTATATATCCCAGGCTTTTTCTAGCCACTCTGCTCCATGCACAGCACGTTGTTACTTCAATAGTTCTTTGTTGCTGTGCGCACTAATTAGTGCCATCAGTGTTCCAGACACGAGCAAATCACTTAAGTGGGACTTTCCACTGCAAATCTTGTGCCCAGGCACATCCGGTGACGCACAATGCTGCAAGTAAGTGAGCTTATTTAATACAACAACAGACTGAACGAAGCTAATAGGTCAAGCTTTTTGTCATCAATTAGACTTCAGAAATTTGAGAAATTGGAGTGATCTCTATTTGGGCCTGGTACCTGGATTTCAGGATATGATTAAGTTTTATTAAAGATAGAGATGGTAAAGTGCATTACAAATAACCTACAAAAATTACTCAAATTCATTCTATGCTTTTCCTTTATAGGAGCAACGTTTCACAACGTTTGCAGCTTTGATGATATACATGCAAAAAGCCATACAAAACCTCCTTAGTTTTATCTAAACTGTAATTCAAGAAGCATGTTAGAAAGATTAGCATTCATTCACAGAGACTGCACAGCATTTCGAAATGAACTAATTAATTTAAAAACATTTCTTCATCATCTCCCTTTGGATCAGATAATTGTGGTGAATCTTTAGAAAAGTTATTTTTCCTTTCTGGTCCATTTGAAACAACAGGGGAGCATTTGTGTTTATATTTACTAAATTTGTAATTTCAGTACACAGTATTTGGAAAAATATGCTGGTCAGAGCTACACATTATTGCTGGTAATTATTTCATTCTGTTTTCTTTTATTTTAAGTTGTCTCAGCAGCGCCCTCTTCAGACCCTTGTGCTCCAGGAAAATGCCAAAGGTCTGCCCAGACTCCCACACTCCCATCAACTAGTTTGACTCTGTGGGATATTCTTTTTTCTCATGTGGTGTGTTAATTTTTTATCAGACTGATTGAAAATATGACTGAAACAATAATTTTTGTGTTTACCCAGGTAATCTTAGCTTGATTTACATTTGTTTCAAGTGAAATATTCAGTTAAAAAAACAATGACTGCATTATTGGGTTTTTGGTCACATTCTATGGATAACTTCAAAATAGCCAAACTTATTATTTCAAATCAGAATATCTGTTTTGAAAAAGTCTTTCAAGACAGATTGTTTGTTTGATATGACTCCTATCATATAAAACATAATTTGCATAAAGTAAGTGAAACTACACAAACTGACAGTAAAGAAGGCGATGAAAAGGAGCAGAGACAAAATAAAACAGAACTCAAACACATCACAGTTGTCCAAAAGTAACTGAAAACAATGGCATAAGTGACCTGCAAATAAACCCAAGTGCGTTTTGATGCATCTTTACCCATTACCCAATTTATATAGTCTATTCTATTGTTTTCTATTCTGTTATATTAACATGGCAATCCAAAATAAAGACATAAAATGCACTGACACAGATTTTGCCATTTCAGAAAGGAAAAGAGATATGATGCTTCCAGAGATCTTCCATTGAACACTATAACTGCTCTTCTCATAACTGAGAGCTATATCCTCAGGTTACTCTGCATCAATCAAGGAGAGAGAGAGAAAGCGAGAGAGGGAGAGCGAGTTAAAATTATCCACCTAAAGCCAATCCTCCTCAAGCTGATCACTGAGCTGAATGGACTGACAAGCTTAGGGACTTCAAAATTACAGGCAGGTAAGAAAACTTTGTTTCTTTCTTGAAGAACTTAGTTGCTGTTTTATGCACAAAAAAATACTTGATTGAATCTAAATATTACCGACAGCAAAAAGTTGTCATCCAAAAGAAAAAATCTGGAAATAATTCTGCCACACTCTAAGATAATTTCCATTTGTTTAGATTATCTGAAGTTTAAAGGAAAAGTATATAGTTTTCAAAGTTTTCTTCTGATTTAATAGTTTACAAAGAGTTCTAGTTCAGGATAACTAGACTTGATCCTCAAGTTCATAGTTTTCATGTATTGAACTCTGCAGGACTAACAATCCCAGTTTTTTGAAGGAAAGGGAATCCAGCCAGTTTGGAGGAACACATGACATAAAATTTTTTGTTGGAGTCTTGCAATCCAAACACAATATGTATTCTTTCAAGCATGTTAACAAACTAGGATATCTAAGCTATAAATGTGTATATATAGAGTGATGATTAGTAAAAGTAACCCTTTAGTTTCCCCTTTAAATGAGCTAAAAAGCATTGCTGAATGTCTCACCACAGTGTTGGATTAATTCAACTCAGTTTTTCTTTTAATTGCAAAAATATTTAGTAATTTGGTCATTGTGAATTTTTTAAAATCATTTCTTACAGATTTTTTGACCAACAACTGCTGATATGCTAATAAATTATAGGAAATCGATAATAAACAACATTTTGGTACGTTATTAAATTCTACGATTTTCTTGAAAGAATACCTCTATCCTTCGCTTTGTAATAATTTGATTAGTTTGAGGTCATGTGCTGCAAATTGCACATGACCTCAAATAACTGGATAAATATAGAATTATACAAAATGTATATATTTTTGTTGTTGTTTACTGCCTTAAATTTCCCAATATACATTTAATAAATTGACAATTGTAAATTTTATTGGTACTGGATGTTTTTCAAAGAAAATAATGCAATATCTGCAATCACTCGTTTGCTGGCTTATTTTTCTTATGTAAAATGGATTTGCTTATTTCAAAATAAAAAAAATTATGCACAGAAAAGTTAAGATTATTAAGATTTTAATGTATTTGTTATTCTTAGAGAATATGACTGTGATTTTAATTGATGTATTTGATTTATGATGTTAAACTTGAGTGCTTGATATTCCTAGTGTTGTGTTGGGTTACTCAAAAAAAGTGTTGTTTTTGCTAGTTTTAAATAAACGACAACAAGATATGTTTAAAATATAGTTCACAATTCTTGCAAGGGAAGTACAATGCCAAAAAGGACAGTTGGTGTAACATTACAGTAAAAATACTTCAAATTAATTTAAATTTTACCATTTATTTATTTGAAATATCAATACATAAAGCAGAGCTAATGAGACATTATTTTTTTCTTTTATTTTTTTAAGTTTGATCTATTCTGAGTTCTTGGGTTAGTGCATCGCTGATGAGGCTGAAGCCACGTGCAACTTTAGCTTGACTCTTCTTCCTGGGCTGAAGACAGATTAAAAGAGCCAAGCAAATTGTAAGGATGATCCAGTCCCTGTGTGAAGTGCACCTGTTGACTCGGGTGAGAGTCCATCTCTTGTAAAATCAACTAGGCAAATAACAGAGAAAACATCATCAATTGAATTGAGATATTTCTCCTCAACACTTAATCACTGTTAGCCACTTTTCATGTCATTTGCCTTAAATGCAAGATTGTTCACAAACTAACAAAATCAAAAATCAGAGCACAGTTCACAGTGAAGTCAAATGTGACAACAATTAATATATAAATATAGTTTTGCAAAATATGGAAATTGCTGATTTGTTGGAACTGATGCTGAAACACAAAATATCTTTATTGCAAACTTAATTATTAATGGGTCTTTAGATTCTTTAGCCTGGTTCTGAAAAAAGTCTGAAAGAGAAATGTTTGTACTATGTTGCTAGAAACCTTACAAACCATTTTCTACTGAGTGGGCCCAAGTATTTGAAGATTTGTGGATTATTTCATGGAGCCCATTGAAAATTCTCAAAACAAATGGAAGCGTGGGAAGCTAAAATACTTAGACACAATCCTACTTGACAAACAATTAGCTGGCATTTTTGTGACACATCCAATACAGTTTCCTTATCGCTGATTGGTTGTACCCCCAACCACAGAAGTAAGAAAGTTTTAGAATGAGTCTCAAGTATTTGAGGATTTTAGCAATTCAGAGGCCCATGAACACTGGGAGTCCACTGTTTTGGTGATCTGATACATTTGTCACAAAGTATTTCAATCCAGTTAAAGATTACTCAAAAAAATGTGTTGTTTTTACCAGTTTTCACTTTTTCCACCAAGAAAGACCAAATTTTTGAAAGTCAACACTGCCTAAATTTTAACTCTATTAATCTCATAACCTCTGACTCCTTCAGTATGGTACAAAGATTGTCTTGACTATAGATAAAACTCAGCCTTTGTGAAAGCTTACCTAAATGCCCACTTCTACTTTCATAACTGGGCAAATAGACTCAGAAAAACAACTCAAAACTCCTGATCATGCAGTTAGGACACAAATTACAAACCTAACAGTTTATTGGACATATGCATATATGTGGAACGTGGTTATCTTTGGGCAAATGAAAACACACATTGTGAAAAGATTATCATGCTATGTAGTTGAGGCTTCAAAAATTTGTATGTTGTAAAATTCTTTCTTATTTTTAAAGTGAGGTTTATTGAGGTATCAGCCTCTGAAGACATTTGCATTGGTATTGGAATATTATATAAAACATTTCACTACCATATTAATTAGCTTTCAAGTTACTCTAAATTAGAAGAGAAAAGAGAATCTTTTACTAACGTAATGGCAAAAAAATGTCAGTAGTTATTTTTATTTAGGTAAAAAAATAGAAAAATATTTAAACTGAAATAGCAAATTTCAGAAAAGAGAAATTTACAAATAAATTTGAAAGAACATAAAAAAATTTTGAGCATCACCATAGTGGCTATATTTGCTGTTGCCGATGAAGATGAGATATACTGTAACTCACGTTCCTGTTAAAGTCAACCATGCAGCCACAGAACCTAATGGGGAGGATTGAATCAATCAAAGCACGAGGTCAAAGCCTGCACAGGAAGAGGCAGAGCGTCTTTAAGCCTCAGACAGGTCAGGACCCTTTGTACATGTGCACTTATAAAGCAACTGGGTAGTCTAGCGCTGTCTTGAAAAGCTAAACTGGCACACAGAATGGCACTGTATGTCAGCAACTTCTAAGAAATCTTTCCTAAAGCTGTGTAAAGAACTTTCTTTAACTTTACAATAAAATGCATATTTCAATCTATTCCTAAGCCTGGTTAATCATAAGTTCCAAACATGTTTCATACATACAAGTGTGATAATGAAATAACACTTTCAAAGTTGACCATCATTTGAAAATCTCAAAAGAAAAAGAAACGTTAGGCGCTTTGTGATCACTTATGATGAGACATGCAAAAAAGATATTCAAGGTGTTCAAAAAAAAGAACACTAGTCTGTTTGTTTTTTATGTGTCTTTTTGGATATTATCACAAAAAAAGGACAGTTCGGCCTGGGAGGCAATATATTGTTTTCCTCCAGCTGTTATTGAGGGAAATGCGGGTTACATTCAAATCATCAGATATTCAAAACATGACTTTTATGAAAGTCATGGAATGTTTTCTGAAAGAAATATTGCTAGTGTTTTGTGACAAATATACTTTGTTTTCTGCAATTAAACCAAACACTTTTCTAGCTTGTTATATTATTGATCATTTTATCTCTTTGCCACTAAAGGGGTATTTGTTTTGAAATTTGATGAGTTTGTTTTTTTTATTTTTACAGTGGCATTGTGTTTTATAGTATTCTTGTGAAGAAAAAGAAACAGATCTTTGCTTGTAGGGCATCCATGTGCTGCCACGTGTCATTGAGAAGTATCATGTCTTTAAAGCTCACCTAATGTTGTCTTTAAATAAGGCTTGTTGTCAGGTTAAATCCCTCATGTTGTTGCTAAATCTTTTTATCACTCTCTCAGAGGTAGCCAATCTACTGTCTGAAGAGAAAAAAGAAAAAGTGATACCTTTCTGGGTCAAACTAGAAGTTGCTTATTGTGATTTCATATGCAGCAAAATACATAAAAGCAGCAGGAGTTCCCTGTGAAATCCATGTGACTCTTCCCTCACCAGCTTGCGTATCCATGGTAACCTACTGCAATATTGTCTGGTGTTGCTATTGCCATCTCAGACTTTGGCTCAGAGTTGTACCTCAAATTCAGAACAGACAGCCCAGGCACCAGGTCTACCATTTTGTTGCCTCTATGAAAGGATGTTGGCTGCTAGTTCCACTGTAACATCCTTTCAGATATTGCTATGGAGACAGTCGAAAAGGAAGATGCAGCAATCTCTTACTTAGGGATGTATATGCACATGACGCATGTATACTTGCAGAGACAAATGATCTACTCTGTTATCCAAAGGATGATTAATAAAAAGCCATGTTGTAATATTTGTATGCAGGTCAGTTCTAAGCACTGCATGACTAACAGCTTTTTTCAAAACTTAAGCTTTAGCTGAAGCAATAGTGGCCCCTGCTTTTCTTGAGTGTCATGTTATTGAAAGTTCATTCATTTATTTTAAGTATTTTGATGACTATTTAATGTCACAGAAAAATATTTTTTTTACTGCTCAAATGCTACTACCAAAACTTCAAGCCGACATCTCTTTAAACATAAATTAACACAGTAGCGTAGCAAAAAAAAAACTGGAATTAGTTGGCTTATATTTCAAAGCCTTTTTTTTTCAAAGTCACAGAAAGGGCACTACAGCAGACTCAAATGTCCATGGTCTCAGTGGGTGTTTAAACTGGTGATTGGCTATAAGGATAAGGAGCTTAAAAAGAAAACAGCTTATGTGTTCTGAAACCTTTTTTCTTGGCTTTGCATCATGCTCTTTGGTAAGCCTTACAAACATCCTTAAGTTGTTTTAGAAATGAAAACATTCACTTTTGTTCCACTTCCGTAAATTTAGTAGTACTCACTAAATTGTGCTTTTAATACCTTAATGTTATTTTCTTCTTAAACTAGGCCTAAAACAGTTCCATTTGCAAAAATGTTTAAGAAATTGAAATATTTTAATTTTAGTGTTTGTCGCTTCAAGTTTTCTTTCCATTCTAAGTTAAGCAAAATATATATTTCAAAAACACTATTTGTGGAAGATTGTCTTAAGGTCTAAAAGAAATCTATTAGTCAAAAACTTATATTTTTATAGAGCTCAAACTAGATGTTAACACAAATTTTACCAGAAATTGAATAAAGTACTATAATGGTTGTAAATTTATAAATGACATTTAGAAGAGACAATAAATGGAATTGTGATTGTAGATTCTCAGTGGATATAAATTTGGTTTATACTGTTTCTTTAAGACTTGATAGATGTTATAATTGTTTAGTGGGATCTCTGTTGGTAATAAGGTAAAGTCATCAGTTATGAAATGAAGAACATAATTCAACAAAGCATCTAATAAAATCTTGCAGTTTGCATCAATTAATGATTTTGTTTCAACATGCTTTCATTTGCCCAGATTGTTTTTTTTTTTCTTACCTCGTTCTCTGTCTGTGCAACAGGAAATGTTACTCCAGGATCTGATGGATGTTTAGAAGCTGAAGTTAAATGGATTACACTGAGCTGTCAAGCACAGGAAGTCATAGGAGCCAAGACTGATCACTTGCCTGGCACTGGCCCAACACCACGTCCTCGAGTGGGTGGAAGAACCTTTCACGATACATCAGCCAAGTTCTCACAGCCTGTTGATTTGCCATGGAGCCAAGAAACTTTGTCTGATTCGAATAGGTTAGCTTAAGGGCAAAAAGATAAACAGTTTGACAGCGACCTTTGTTCATTTCTGGATTACTTCCTTGCTCTCTTGGCATTTGTGTTACTTTTTGTTTTTTTCTTTTTGTTTTTTTGTCATCCAAGAGGAAATGATGTCTCAAGTGAATTTGCTGAAATGATATGCTACAAAACACCTACATCCAATACAAATGACATCCATTCATGGTGTTCTTCAAAGTAAAGCAAAACATGGCCAGAGACAACAGCCTTCTGAGCCTCATGCCTTCAGCTGTGAGGTATGAGCAAAAGTGTGGACCACCCCTGGGTTTAATCCTGCCTCTTTTTCCCCTACATTCTCTGATTTTTTATTACTTTTTGTCATGTGCTGCTGCTGTGGGCACCATAGAATATGACTATGGAATTAGTCCCAAATTTGTCTGTACTCCCGTTCCCCCAGAAGCAGATCCCAGCTGTTATTCACCACCTTCTGTGCCCTATGGACCAAGTAGTAGCAGTCATGGGAGTGACCACACCACTGGCAATCATCGGGGCATAATGTCAGATGAGGCAAAAGCCACCATTTTGCACCTTCGTGAGAGTCTTGTAAGGCAGAAGGAAACAATCCTGGACCAGAGGGAGACCATCAGAGAACTGACTGCCAAACTTACATTGTGTGAAGGGTTTGGAGGTCACCACAGCAATGGTCATCACGAAAGCCACCATGGTTACCATGACAATCATCACGACACACACCATAGCAGCCATCAGGACAATCATAACAGCCACCATGATGAGCACCATGGACATCATGGCAGCCATCATGGGCCATCATCATTGCACCATGGGCCCTCAGCACATCATGGCAGTGATCATCACTCCTCCCATGGCAGCCACAGGTCAGACCTCCACCACCAAAAGGGCTCGTCATATAGCAAACACAGCTCTTTTTCGCCAGAACAGACTGGAAAGACGCTACAGACATTGAAAGAGAGACTGGAGAACTTGCAGGTGAGTGAAGCAAAATGAATTTCAGACATTTTCAATGTTCACATTGACCTTAATTCTTAGCTGTTACCAAAATGTTGTTAATAGGTTGCCATGTCATGGTTTTGAAGTGTCAGAAACTGAAACTTTTGTGTTATTTTTGGATATTTATGTTAGCCTTGCTATGCAAAGTGCTTAAGTTTATCATGCATGCACAAGGATACTGTAAATATAAATTGTTTACAGAAAATAACCTCACTGGGAGTCAAATCAGAGGCCTCCTTGTGGGAATCCAACAATCCTACTAATCTTTCCAACTGTGTAGTATCTAAATCAAACAACAGAAACATGCACATTGTTTCTCTTCCTGAAGTTCTGAGGGGGCCTTTTGACACCTGTGGTGATTTGGCTTCTTGATATCTTGAAAGTTACAAAGGAATTTGGTATTAGCAGAAAAGACTTGCAGGCTATGTTTGTTTACCCTACCACATCCCACAATGCAATGCATACTTGGATACAGGAAGGCATTTGACTCTAGTTTGTAACATGACTCTGGTACCTGAGTTGCATTGAGTTTGGATAGCACACTGTAAACAAATCTATCTGGATTTCATTTGTAATCGTACTGAGACTACACCCTCCCAACAGTTTTGGTACATTACCCACCCTAGTGCAATTGCTGTGTTCATATCCAAGTTAACAAACAAAACCAAAGGGGGGAATGAACCAGAGTTTGTTTTAATGGGGCTCCAACTCCAGTCCTCAAGCACTTGTGGCCTCCCATTTTTAGATGTCTCTATTCCAACACAACTGATTGAAATGGCTCAGTTGTACCTGAGCATGTCCCAAAGTTGTGCAGAGGCCTGCTAATGAACCATTCTTTGATTCCCATGTGTTGAATCAGACAAAAGAACTAAAACATGCAGCATACCCACTCTTGAGGACAAACATTGGACACCACCGTTTTAAATGGACCAAAAACTTAAGGTATAAAAACATCAGAAGTGTCTATGGGGCGTTTCTTGCTACCTGCATTCCAATCAGAGTAAAGGAAAAGACATTTAAAATTACAACTTCCTGTGATGGACTGGCAGCCTTTCTGGGGTGTCTTGTGACTTTGTGAAAGCTGGGATAGCCTACAGGTAATGATGAACCAGAACAACATAAATCAGGGACAACAATTGTGCAGATGGAACAATATAACAACTGCACATATTTTAAAAGCAGTTCTACAATTATTTCAGTTTTTTAAAGTAGATCTTTAAGTGCTAACCAGTCTCTCCTCAACTTATTTAGTAACATTTTTATTTTAAGCATACTTCAAGTGAATGAGATATAAAGGTCATTAAATAGATTATATATTTTTTTCTATTTTCTTTAGAAAACAATCAAAATGTGATTAAATGTTATTATCTCCCCAATTCAGAAAATAGGCACAAAGACATATTTTCTCCTAATCAAAGCAAACCTGCCATCTGACACAGAAATAGGTCCCAGTTGCTCCGATCTACTGGCGTTGTTGGGCAGGACGGCTTATGAAAGTAGAGCGTTATGATTTGGGGAACTTTTTACCTTTAACTTCATCTTAGTCATTCACACAACTCATCCACATATTTGTGCCTGTTTACATGTATGTAAAAAGCCTCATTTAGTGTGCAGGTGGTCCCAGAGAAATCTCATTCAATCTCCCTTAAAGGTGCTAGTCAAAACATGATCACTGTCAGGATTTATCCTGTGTCACTCCCTCCTCTAACAAGATGTCTACACCACTGGCCCCTGGTCATGCACCGAAGGGCGCTAGCCAGCCTCACTTTCAATTACCTTCATCCCTCTTGATAAGGCTACTAACTGTGGCGTGTGTTGGCAGGAAACAAAGCCGGATTTGCCGGTGAGGAAGATGAGAACAAGCAAGGGAGAGAGGGAATGAAAGCTAATAAAGGCAGGGGTTGAAAGTGCTTTGAAATTTAAGAAATATCTTGCTAAACTTTATTTTTAATACTACTCCATTTAGATATTATTGCAATAGAAATAAAAATGCTATTTAAACCTTGATTTTATTGTTTAGATTAAGATTATTAATACCTAAGGTATTAGATTATATTTGAAATGCTAGAGCAGCTTATAATACTATTAATATTTTTATCTCCAGGCAAGAAACTCCTCCAGTTCCTACTCAAGCTCCCTGAGAGAACTCCTCCAGCGAAAGATCAGTGCTCTAGAAGAACAGCTACACAGTTACTACAGAGATCACCATAATGACCACCATGCTGATCACCATGATGACTCACATAATGATAACCACAACAGCAGCCACCATGATGACCACCATTCTACTCACCATGGTGGTCATCCTGACGATAGCCACCATGATAGCCACCATAGCAGTGGTCACCATGAAGACCATCACAGCAGCCACCATGGTAGCCATAGATACAACCATCACAGCAGCCATCATAGTCGCCATTATGACCCCCACTATGGCTTGCAACATGGTCATCGCTATGGTCACCAGGAAGACCATCACAGCAGCCACCACAATGACCATCATAAGGACCACCATGGTGACCATCATGGTGGTCATGATAGCCATCATGGCCACCATGAGTCTCTCCATGGACCTGGGCATCATGATGACCACCATGATGATCACCATGGCACTGAGGACCATGAGCACAATCACGAAGGGGAGCACCCACCCAGGCGCCTTCCTTACACTAGCAAGGAAACAAGTCTGCGGGGCTCTGGACACAGCAAGCTGGAAACAGTTCTCAGCCAACTACATCACAATGACCATGGTAAGCACACACACCCACACATGTTCTGAACTAAACATTTACATGAATCAGTTGCTATTGGTAGTTAGGTATTTTACATTATTCATCAAGATTACATCTTCACATAAACACTCAAATATTGTGCAGGTTACCTTTAACTCTATATTTAACAAATATTGTATAATACATAATGTTTCCATTTGTTACTGTTCTGATCCCTGTTTGAGCCACTCATTTGTGTCGAAATGTGACAGATTAGAACTCCTAATAAAAAAAAAAAACTTTACGAGACCTTGTGGTAATAGGTATTATTCAGAGAAGTCTGTTGAATAGTGGAAAAGTATGAAACAGTTGAAACGACCGCCTTCATCTCTAACTTCAACATGTCTCCCACTAAACTGCCCTCTTACAGGGATTGGCATTCACCAATCCCTATATATTTACTCCTATGTTTCCTCGGCCCTTTGTGGAGTTGTCAGCAATTTATATTAACATGTGGGAGTTACACAAGGAAGCACTAGGTACTATTAGCCAGTGTTGACAGGTTTCCTAACCCTCGTCCCCACGGCACGCACTGCCGTATGTTTAAGATGTTTCGCTGCTTCATGACACCTGATTTTAAGTGATGGCTGATTAACAAGCTTTGCTGAACTGCAATCATCTGATTCATGTGTGTTAAAGAAGGGAAACGTAAAACATGCTGGCAAAGTGCCTTGTGGACCAGAGTTGAGAAACACTGATGTAACACCTTACATTCCGGTTTACTTCTTAAACCTTACACTTTAAGCTAGTAGCCTTACTTTGGTCAGTTAGCTACAGCTACTTTTGTCATTTTATATGGTTGTTTTATTCCTAATTTTATTTGTTTAAATTTAATAAACTGTCACCAAGTCATGACTTGGATTGAATTATATATAAGAAGAGTTAGACATCATCTATTTCTACTTATGACTATGTTTGATGTGCCTCCTCAGTCATCTCAGTTCATGTATAGTGTACTAAAACAATTATTCAACTTTTGCAGTTAATAAAAAACAACAACAGTGAAAACTAAGCTAAAAGTGTTGGCTTGAAGAGGAGTTCCAGTGCAAATCTTTAGCCTGCTAATGGCAAATGGCAGTTTTTTTGGGGGGGAGTTTGTGAGAAAAGTGCGGAGCTACGCTTGATCTTTAGTTTTATTGGAATTAATCCAGTCTTTTCTCCCATCTTACCAGGAAACCAAAAGAAGCTTAAGAGCCCAAGTGCTTTCCTTCTTGAGTTTCCCATGAGGACCAACTACATGTTTGCCAGGATGAAGCGATCAGTGGTCAATGAGATCTTCGCCCTGACCATCTGTCTGTGGCTGAAGCCAGGGGAAGGTTCTGGCCTCGGAACACCCATTTCCTACGCTGTGCCTGGGCAAGCTAATGAGCTGGTGCTAATGGAATGGGGCAGCAACCCAATGGAGCTGCTCATTAATGACAAGGTGTTGTAACATGGTCGCATGTACACAAACATCTACCATCAGATATGGCAGAAATTGAATGTGGTTTAAGCACACAGAAGCACTTAACTGAAAGCTTATATGAAGTCATGCTTTCTTATAGACTTGTCCATGCATAATTTTTAAAAATGATAGCAAATGTACAATAATATATATATTTTACAATATATATGGTTATAAAATAAATTACCAGCTGAAGAAAGTAGGCAACAGGGTCAACTCCTTAAAGATACATTCCTGTTCTACTTTTCCAGACAGTCAAACATGTTTAGTCAATTTACCCAAATGTTTCCCGTTCCTCATAGAATACTTCAATATTGATTTAAACAATAGCATCAACTTATTTACTTCAGGTAATCTTTATGTTGTATTTTAAAAAATGCACAGGCTTTTTTGGATTTACCTAGGAAGAGAGGTTTGTAAATCTAGTTGTGTATATCTTGTTTCTCCAGGAAAGTGGTTGTGGATATCTAGGTTCGCCTTATACTAACCTACATACAAATGAATGACCTACTAAGATTTTCGTTATACTACTAATCCCCTAATCTTTTCTCTGAAAAGCCTTTACGTTTTTTTCCTTTTGAATGGAAAGTATTGGTTGACTATGTCCCTTCCTTGCCCCAGTACTGGGTGATCACAACAAACAAATAAGCAAAGCAATTAATCCTGTTATAGTCTTGTACTGACTGACCTAATTGTCTGTAGGAGAGACCAGGAAGATAAAACTATCATGTTTGTTGTCTGTGAGTCACATGCATAGTCATGACCAAAACAATTAATGACCCACTTAAGTCCATGAATTCAGTAAGCAATGTTTAAAATAATTTGTCGTATTGAGGCGATCTTTTTCAATGTTCACATGAAAGGCTTATTGTTCAGAATATTAACCATTTTTGCCAGTCTACTATTTATAGGATTTTGCTGAGAGTACAGTAAGCTGACATTGACAGATTAATTAACCAGCATATCTGTGTAAATACCCAGTCTGTTCTTGGCTTCATTACAAATGCTGCTCTTAGCTTTCTAAAGGCAGTAATAAAACAAAAGTAAAATTAAAAGACTAATGAGCAGTGCACCTTTAAATTTGACAATATTGCTTTTAGATATACATTTTCAAACACTTGAAAATGTATTTCTTTTATGCACATACTATGTGTGTGATGCCCTTTTTCATTTAGTTAATTTTCAGTGCACAGCAACACATGTTGAGGTCCATCGCTTGCTGATCTGTTTCATCTTTATATTATGGTATTTATGCAGAAATTTTAACACTATTGTAAAAATTAACCTATTGCTATTTCTAAACAGAAAAGTAATTTGTTCCCCTGTTGCTGCTAAAAGAGATAGGTGGCACTCTGGTGATCCATGGTTTTCTTAAGAGAAAAAGAAAATCCAAATAACCAAATTTCTGTTTTTTATAGGCAAGGGAAAAAAAGTGAGCGAGCTTTATTTGGGTAGTTAGAGGTGTGGAGGCTTGGGGGCATGACTTGCTGCTACATACAGCTGGAGAAAACTCTGGTCAGTCCGGCACTCCCTCTGCCCTCTTGTTAAAATGGCTTTAAATCACAGGAATTGGCTCAAAATTTTACTCTGCTTTGAAAGTACAACTTTAAAAATGTGCCATAACTTGTAACCAGCTTGTACGTAGTGAAAAATCAATGTAATAAAATAATTTTTCAAAAACAGTTCCCCATGCCCAACAGCTGTATTGCTGTTGGGCATGGTGTCATGGTGTCCACAAATTGACATATCTTATTCATTTATTTTATCATGTTGCATTTCAAGATGTCCACCACAATAGTAAGCATGAACGAAACTGGTCAACTGTTTGGGTCAGAGTTATGGACAGGACGTAGCAGGCATTTGTGAAAACAGCAGTTTAAGTAAGATCAGACAAAGTCTTCAGTGTTAATTTAAATAACAGTTTTTTGTGTATTTTTTTTACCCCTTCCTTCTTTTCTGATTTATAGGCAGTGACAGTACCAATAACTTTGACAGATGGAAAGTGGCATCATGTGTGTGTGACATGGTCAACACGTGACGGCGTTTGGGAGGCTTATCAGGACGGAGTGAAGAAAGGTTCCGGACAGAACCTGTCAGCCTGGAATCCCATAAAACCAGGAGGGATCTTTATGTTGGGTCAGGAGCAGGTGAGCCATTTGTTTTAAGTATTATTGAACTGTTAGTCTGTACCTCCTCTTTGGAGTTTTATTTATTTATGTGTCTTCTCCTCCATATCACAGGACACAATGGGAGGTCGCTTTGACATCACTCAGTCTTTCTTGGGAGAGTTGTCAGATCTCCAGTTCTGGTCCAGAGTCTTGACAGCCAATGAGATTCACACCCAAGCAACATGTGGAAGCCACCTTGTTGGTGACGTCATGTCGTGGTCTGAAGAGCAAGTGGAACTTCATGGAGGGCTGACTGAGCTTCCTTTTGAGCCTTGTCACTAAAGAGAAACATTGAATTCTCACAGGCAAAGCAGTAGGATTATATGATTAAATGCATGTGTCAAAAATGGATGGGGAGTGGAGAAATATAATCTTTCTACCTTCTCCACCTACGTGCTCACTTCCATGTTCTCAGCAGGACTGCTTTGAAAGCTCCCAAGAGCGCAGCGCTTTGGATTTACTGCTTGTATGGTCACGACTGCAGCTGCTCTGATGGATTCAACACACATAATTGGATTTCCTTTCAGCAGAAAAGCGACAGAAGTTGCTGGATGCTATTGACGAGCTTGCTGTAACCATCACAAACATTAAAAAAGGGTGAAAAAGAGAGTAAAAGGGACAGGAAAAAAGCTTCATCAGCTCCTCAGCAGGATTGACGTTGTCACAGGATATGTTTCTTTTACAGGTCAAACCTGGCATTTTTATAGCATTACTCGATAATGTTAACTTGTATACATTATATTAGTATTTCATATTGAAAATAATGCAGGCTATTTGAAGAAAAAAATACAATTAAAAAGAATTAAATGGATGGGTTATGTGTTGTACCAAATTATGCATGTTGTCAACACAGAACGGAAAATGCTTTTCAATTGACCGCTATAGAAGAGTTGTTGCATAACAGTGAGATGGTTCGATGTCAGGTGTGACATGCTATGGCTTCAAGCCACCTAACAGCATCTAAACAGGTAAACCGGCCTGCAACGTGTCAGCGCTGTGAAGCCAACGTCTCCAATTGGTGGCTTATGTTAGGATTTACCTGTGAACATCTGACCTGATCCTGCCTATTTCCAACCAGCTCAAACCTTAAGGCAAAGGCAGACATGCCAACACATATGCAGTTGCACATGCTCAGAAAAGCTAAAGAAGTGAAAGAGTATTGCTGATCCCCAGGTAGCAGCTTGTACCTTCAGTTTTTTTTTCTTTTTCTACATGTACATAGTATTATATGGTCTCTTTCCATTGATCAAAATACTTTATAACTGTATTTGTTACATTGCAAATAAGTAAAAAAAAAAACTGTACTTTCCTAATCTGTACTTATCTCTTTTTGCTTTTGGAGCATATCCTCTATAACAAATTGTTGAAATCAGTCTAGGTTCGGCTTTAAGTCAGGCTTTCTTGCTTTGACCGGTCTTTGTGTTAAAAAGGGATATTAATTACAGCATTTTTAAAAAAATTAGTTTTAAACATCTGCTAAATCTTTTTTGTATGCCAAAGTATGAAGCACTTTGAAATGTTTTTCCTGTGATAAATAGTGGGCCAAATGTGTGTTACACCTCTTTCAAACTTTTTCTTTGTTTTTGTCATTTAGACTACATACATGTACTACAGAGAAATGTCTGCAAGCTCTTAACTCAATATGTAGAACAATGGTAGCATTATCATCATTAACACAGATCTGCTTATTTTCGCCTTTGCTGTATATTCCAGCATTTTGATAGCATTTGTTTTGTTTAGCATTTGTATGTATATAACATATTATAGTTCAAAACAGTCCCTCCCTCAAGTGTGAGCCAAAAATACATACAGATTTGTAAAACTTGAAGGAGTAAGATTATGAATAATAAAGGCTGGAAAATGTTTGTAAATATACACCAATTTTGAATAAAACAACTTAAAATAACATTTCTGTAACATCCTGTAGAGAACATAGATTTAGCGCGTACCCAGGCAGTTAATGAGTCTTAGTTATGTTAGCCTCTTTTACAAAAGTACAAAAAGTTATTTGGTGTTTGAAGAGTTAGTTCAGACTGAAGTGAGCTTCTGCGAAGTTACTATCTGTGATAATTTGCTTGCTAAATAAAATTGTGGGATAATGGAAGTTGGCTGCTAGTCAGAGAGCTGTCTGTTTTAGCTAGCTTTAGCAGATTAAACTATTAAAACCAACAATAATGGTCATATGCATTGCCCACAACACTTTGCAGACATTGACAGTTTACAATAGATCAGTATTATGTCTGGTGTAGTTGAAGTTAGGTTAATTGCCCAGAAATGTTTGTAAGCAGTTGTGTTAGCAGAAATTTAATGCATTTAGGCATCAAGACCTAAACGCACAGCAAACACAACTTGCTGAAGTTAAAGCAGAACTCTGAAAGGGGTAAGACTTCAAACATAGTCCCTTTTATGTTGATTTGAGTATTTTAGAGACTGCTGACTGCTTTTTAGTTATTACACACAACCATTCCTGTGATTTAGAGAATTGTTTAAAATTGATCAAATACCCAGTGAGTTGCAAGTGTGTGAAGAATGTCAAGAGAGAATGGACAGATTGGTTTGAGATAATAGAAAGACAGCAAGCTTTCAGAATTTGAAGAAGATGGTCTGCAGTAGCTGAAGACTGGATTCCAGCCCTACCACCTAAGAACAGGTCAGTGAAGCTATAATTTGCAAAGGCTCGCCAAAATTGGACAGTAAAAGATAGGAAGAAATTAATGCCTCGTCTAATGAGCTTTGATTTTAGCTGTGGCACTCAGGTGGTATGGTCAAAAATTGATACAAACAACATACACATTTTGGTTATATCATGGGTTGCACCAATAGGTCTAAGTCTAAGACCGTGTAAAATGAGTAATTTTCCTATCACGTAGACAGTGTGCGCTCACCATATTGAAGGCCAAGTTCAAAATCACAAAACAAAAATGGTGTACATGTTTTAAAGTCATAGCTGTTATTTAAACTATTTCTCAGCCACCACAAGGACATAAAAATATACCTTGCATCAGTTCTGTTCAGGAAAATGACAAGTTTAATCTTGAAAAAAAATAAAACACTTTCCACAAAGCATTTCAGCATTTCACCCTAATGGATTGGAGTTTAAAACTACAAATAAATGGGATCTAAATGGGATTTATCCAAATAAACTTGGATGCATCTATCATTGTATTAATTTTCTGTGCTTGATCTCATGTAGTTTAAGGAGTACTGAAGCAAATCTTCAACAATCAATGATTGACATTTTTCACCCTGTAGAGGTCACAAGCCAACCACAGGGCAACACACAGACATATAGGTAAAACACCAGTGCATACACACTATTAAAAAAAATGCAATTTAGGGAAAAAAAAACTCACTTATCATCAGCGTTCTGGATGGTGGGAGGAAGCTGGAGTATCCAGGAAAACATGCATACAGAGGGAGAATGTTCAAGGTCCACGTGTTCTTGCTGTGAGGCAACAGTGCAAACAACTACTCCACTGTGCACCCTCCTTTGATGCAGCAACTCCAACACGAGCACCAGTAAGAGGACATCAGCCCACAACAACACAAGTACAGGAACAATCCAGGAACAAAACACAAGTTAGTTAGTGCATACAGATTATTGAAACATTTAGGCAACAAAATTATAGAAAATCAAGGGCAACACTAACATGTTGTTCAGTGTTAGATCTATGTATCTTTTAAGGCCATGTTTCTTGCCAGTTTAAGGGGTGCTGTGGAGACACATGAAATGTTAATAAATTAGACAAAGTATTTTAACTAAAAATTTCTGAGTATCGTCAAAAAATATCCATTTTCAATTCCTATCGCAGCCACTAGAGGCTGTACATTCCTTGATATTCTCTGAAGCTTCACTTCTGCCAGACTTATTTTACTATCACACTCACGTCTACTTTACATACAGTTGGAGAGCCATTCATTTGGTATTCATACAGGACACTGCGTCAGACTCTTGATTCTCTCTTTTGTGCTTGTTGATAGTAGAAGCTTTTGAGCTTTTCAGAGGTTTACAAGCTTTGGAAACTTAGCTTAAATAGAAAAGTTATGTTTTAATGTAGCAAAAGAGTGAAATCTAATGTGCATATGCTGAGATCATGATGGGAGTAAGCAATGGATTAACTTTGCTGGAAGGAGAAACGACTAAAGCCGCCCAAGGAAAACGTAATTCAGTTTTTTTTTCCTTTCTCTAAATGGTGTGATTGCCGTTTTATAGTTTTTTTTCCCAAAAAACACTAACGACTTTTCACATTCAGAACAGATCAAGTGCTTCAAGTGGATTGTTCCTGTACTTGAAAAATCTATTTTGCATCAAAATGTATTAACTGTGTCAAGTGGTTTTTAAAACCTCACTGTGAACTCATTGTTCATTTAGTTATTTTTTCTAATAATCTAATTCCTGAGCTTTTCCTGCTTTGAAGTGAAGGGTTGTTTCTTAAGCAACCATAAAAGCTGTGTTTTTTTTTTAGTAAATTATATGGAAGGAAAACATTAGTGTGCGGCCATGCTAATAGTTTCAGTTTTAGTACATATTTTAAAATGATTTTCTTTTCAAAGTTAAAGTGAGAAGGTCTATGTTGATATTTCATAGGGAGACAATGACACATGTTCTTATTGTAGTTTGTATCTTGTTCTTTGTGTATCTTGATCTGCATTTCATTTCCATATTTCTCAAAATTCAAGTTAAAACTATGAATATAACTTGATTGTAGGCTAAAAATATATGTCACTGCTGAGCTGATGCTGGGGAATTTGCTCATACTTTTGTTCGGGCTTCTGTCTTTTAGCTTCATTCAGTGACCACAGACAGTTGGCTCATTATTTATCTCTGCTCTGCTTCCTGCTCACCATCGTGGTTCTGTTGCAGACTTTCTGCTGTGAGTATGCCATCTTACATCTGCAACAGTGACTGTAATATAGAAATACAAACAGAAGACCGTATGAGATCATCAACGTTGATCGTGTAAGACTCTAAAACCCCTCTGGAGTACAATATTAATGAAAACATTACTCTGGAAGACAAGTTTCATTTTCATGTTCAACTGATGTGGTTGCAAAGCATTTTGAGAGACTGTTCTGATGTTCAGCTAAGTGTGGCAGCTATGCCATTTTATTTACATCAGCTTTCTATTAGTCAAAGACTGTTTTGACTCCACGGGTTATCCAGTAAATTATTTTGTTAGGATTTTACATATTAGAAAAATGGAAGGTAGTGCAAAGTAGAAAAAGCGATCCATTGTTCTCAAAATGTTTTATAAATAAAAGTTTCAAATGACATTCAAGATACGTACTTAAATTTTAAGTTAAACAGATGTTGATAAAATGTGCAAGAAACAGTTAACAGTGCACTGGAGTATAAAGTTGTGAACCGAAGGACATGTGATAAAACAAATGTAATCTTTTATCACAGAAATGTACAGTATTCCTTCTAACAATCTACTAACAGCAATGTAAATTCCAAAAACTCACTGTATAAAAAAACAAAAAACATTGTGTGTGATCCCACAGTGGTTCAGATTATGTTGACTTCTCAATCCCGGTCATCTCTGCAAGAAAACAAACTGCAAGAACTGACAAACAGGCTGGAGACGCTGAACCAGTCCCATCATCTCCTGTTCACCCAGTATCCTGCTCTGAACCAGTACTGTCCCATCAACAACTCTTCCACTGGTGGTGAGTTTGTGTTCAAGCTTCAAAATTCTGGAAAATTCACTTTGTTGAAAAACTAAAACAGCTGATAATGAATGAGAGGTGATTTTAAGCTGAAATTCATCATTAAGAATGGACTTCTTCATTTGGTTAGAAGGCAACACATACCTATCAGGATCTGTGTTTTTCTCTGTGTTCATTTTGAGTTTCTGTGTTTTCGGAGTTCTTCCTGTTGTCCTGGCTACCCCTTGATTGTTCCGAGGTGTGTCTCGTTCCCTCATTACTTCATGTGTATTTAGTGTCGCCTGTGTCTCTTTTGGGTCCTTGTCTCATTTTGGCATCTGCTGTAAGTGTGTGCTGAGTCCGTCGTCTTTGTCCTTTCGTGGTACCAGTTGCTACTGGTGTTGAACCCTGGTCTCCGCTCAGCTGTGCCGCCTATTACCAGGCGGCACAGCTGTGTTTGGATTTTTGGATTTCTTCATTAAACCATCATTTTTATCTGGGTCTCATGCATCTACCTCACCGTTGCTTCATTACCACCACTTCATGACAATACCAATGAGGGCCTAACAGACTGTCTTAGGCTAAATTAATAAAACTGCCAAACTGCAAAGTTGGACAAAGTGTGTTTTCTTAGCTGTCCTTGCAAATTCTTCAAGCTCTCTTTTGATTTTCTTTTTTTTTTTAAATCAGCTATTGGGAGTTAAAACAAATGGTAACAATGGCTGATGTTGACATCACAAACCTCAAGTGTGATTTTCATATTTTGGTAAAGCGTAGTACTCCCTATTCCCTTTGCAGGTTAACCAACCCATATTATGTTTTTGCACAAACTGTTTTATCAAGTCATGTATAATTTACATAGTAATGACAGGATAGCCAACAGACAGAACAAGAATTACATTTTAAAGAGTATTACTTTCAGTCAAAAGATACAAGTTGGTAAATTTTAAAGATTACTTTACTCATTATTCACATTTGTTTATGAGAAATTTAAATAATTCCACCTTTATTTGTACACAATATAGATTACAATTGAGCAGACTACAGTTATAACACTGTAAATTACTTATTCGTCCATTAATAATAAAAATTTAAATGATCTTCTTTCAAGAGTTTTTCACATTTTGAAGTATTAATAATTTTAAAAGAAAATTTCAATGAGAAACTGAAAGGCGTGTCTATCTAACTTTGATGTGAGCTTTGGCTCTTAATATAAAATGTCAAATATAAGCATAAATAGTCAATAATTATGTCAAATATAAAATACTGCAATGTTATGTTTTGAAAAGGGGAATTTAAAGGACATTCTAGATGGAGCAGGGGTCAAAATGGTATTAGAAATCCATGGAAAAGTTCTGACAAAAAGGTTTAAAGCAGCTTGTAACAATTTCTAAAGCTTTTTTTTTCTCTGGCATTTTAACCTTTCAACAGAGAGAAAGTGCAGACCATGTTTGATTGACTGGACACTTCAAGGAGAGAAATGTTTCTACTTCAGTGAGGATAGAGCTGACTGGATCAGTAGTCAGTACCTCTGCATGTCACTGGGAGGCGCTGTGGCTACAATCAAGACAGAGGAGGAGCAGGTGATCCTAGACATTTCTCTCTCTCTCCCTCAAAAAATAAAAAATAAAGATTTAGCTGCATTCAGTCACAAATTCAGTAAAAACCATCTTGGGTCTCACAGCTTAAATATCTTTTCATATCTCTTTATAAGTGGGTTATTGGAGCTCTGTTGGCATTTCTTCTGCACTTATTTGGGGTTACTGCGCAATAAGATGTTCCAGAGTTTATATATGCACAGGTTCCGCATGTGCATATATAGCCGTGCACATATACATGCACAGCAGCAGCAGTGAGTTTGGTTAAGAATAGCTTTACGACAACTAAAAGGAGCGGAGGAAGCTTAAGGTCATTGGAGGTTTAGTCTTTCATTAAACTTACAGCTCATGTAACACAGATTACATCCGGAATTTATAAGCCAAGTTAAAGCAGAACTACTGAAAAAAATTAATTTGACCCTGATGTTATCAACTTTTTTCTCAGGAGTTTCTATTTAAAATGACCCAGAGCCGGAGCCATGGAGACTCATACTGGCTCGGTCTGAGGAGCAGCGCTGTGGACGGGACCTGGCAGTGGAGTGACGGCACCCCGCTGGAGAACGGACCACAGTAAGTGTTAAGACAGGGCTGAAGAGGCGGAGGAGTGGAAGAAGGGCTTAAGAGGTTAGAAGCCAGCTGTTCTTTTTAAGCTTGTGACAGTTTGATCACATGCTAAGGACAACCTGTCAGGTTACACAACTATAGAGAGAAAGGATGGTAGTTTAGTTTATCATTTAATTTAAAAAAGAAATTGTTTCTTCCAAGCAAACAGTTGAAAGTTCTCGGTTTCATCAGATTCTAGATATTTTACTGTCATTGAGAATATTCACTACAGGTGCATACATGAACAAAATTCCATTAAAGCACAACACTTAAAATATATAAAAACTAAACTGAACAGAGGATAGCAGAGAGAAAAGTAATGGTGTACATACAATGACAATACAGCAGGCATTGCAGAATGCAACTGGATTGTTGCATTGAATTGTTACACAGAAATTATTATCCTTGATTGTCGACATCCTGACAAGAAGACTATAAACTTTTACAGTTTATACAGTCAAACCATAAGAAGTTTTATGGTTTGAGGTATGGAGATGTTGCATATGCTGGCTATTCTGCATTTCATGCTGCAACATTTAAAAATATAGACTTAAAAATATTAATTATTCATAACCATAATCTGCAAGAGCAATATGAAAGAAAATCAAACATCTGTTTCATTCAGGAAAAGCTTAATTATACTTGCATCTCAGTAAACATAACTAACATCTTGGGTGACAGAAGACACTAGCAAACTACCTTAGCAACAATATGAGTGAGATATGTTGACATAGAGGTGGATAATGGTATATAAGGATTTATTTATTTTGATCTTGTCTCTGCAGGTTTTGGGAACATGAGCCAGATGTCACAGGAGAGAGGAAGGAGCTCTGCGGTCGACTCACACCAGGAGACAACTACAGAAAGAGCTGGTTCACCTCCAGCTGTTCTGGTCAGCTGAGGAGAATCTGCGAGCGCAGACAAGCTTCCCTACAATGACCAGAGTCAACGGCTTTCTTTTATTATTATTATTATTATTATTATTATTATTATTATTATTATTATTTTATTTATTTTTATTTACCTCTTAAATCTTTTCTCTTGTATATTAAGCTGCTTTAACATAGAAATGAATATATTAGGGATCAGTCGTATTTTATACAGTGACATTTTCTGTCACTGTATAAAGACATAGAAAATCCCTAGAAGCTAGAAGCAAATATTAGGATCATGTTTACAGGACTAATTAGAGAACAGTGAATTTTTTTCAAAGATGCTTTTATTACTCACTCATTTTGAGCACTTGTTTAAACCCTACTTATGCTTTCTTTTGTTTTTTAATGGTGGATTTTATTTGTAATTTGTCCTAAATTTGTAATTTTGTTTTTATGATTTTCATAGTTTAGTAATTTCATTCTTCATTTTGTATCTCTGAATTGTATCTTTTGGCTAAAAAAAATATCACAAATAAAATTTTCCAAATATTACTGCCATAAAATATCAAAGATTCTTTTAAATTTAAATTGACATTAACTACATTGTAATCTAAACAAATAAAATGGATTATTTTTGATTTGTTGTTTGAAATTATGGCATGTTTGTGAAACTAGTAGTTTATATCTGATTTAAATAACTGTTAATAAATTGGTACATCTTTTTTTTTTTTTTTTTACTGAAACTGCCCATCTTCAATACTCGGTCAAACATTTATTTTAGTTGTATAGTCTATGTGTACATTCTCTTTTTGTCCAGTAGATGGCAGTGCTGCACTGAGAAGTATTTCTTACAGACTCCGTTTCCCAGTATGCTTTACGAGGGACTTCGGTTGCTGAGCAGAAAGGACAAACGCGGATTAGAGGTGAGATTATTTGAGAAGGTATTGTAAATGTACTTTTTCTAATGAAAACTATTTAAAATTAACTTTGTTATTTAGAAATGCCACCAGCGAATGAATTTAACTATATATGAATGTGTTCTTCGTGTCAATGCTATTAAGAACGTGAAATAGAATTTACTTGTTTGAAGAGATTAGTGACCGCTGGTGACCAGGTTTAACCATAATTTACTAAATTTATCTCGTAGACCAAAAGTAATGGACAGGTTTAGAATCCGGTGGACTATCTTTAGCAATTTTGTTTCACTGTTTGTTTTTTTTTTGTTTTTGTTTGTTTGTTTCTTTTTATGTCACTTAAATAATAACAGCTTTATATAAATTACAAAATGTGTCATTTTCTCTGCGGAGAACGGTGCATACACATAACTGTATTCTTTGCAGAGGGCGATATAAATCTCAGTTTCTTGTACGTAAAGCATTTTAAAATCAGATTATACAATCTATAACACTATCAAATGCATACAATAGAATTTTAAACATATCTTAAACTTTTTTTTCCGATTATTTCTCTTTCTGCATCACTGTGTTGTGTTTGTTTTGGTATTTGTCTATAAATTGAAAAACTGAGAACTGTGGTTAACCCATTTTTTAAAAAATGTTGACACATTTTAAAATGAATTCACAATAAAGGTATTTAATACACTCCGTTACTCAGAACTTTAACCTCGAATGTTGACTTTATTTTAACATTCGAGCTATGGAAGGTTATTTCTGAAAATCGTTGTTTTATGTGCTATTCTGTGTCCTCCAAAGTAGAGTGCACATTGGCCAATAGTATAATGCCATTCGGTCAAATACTGTAAATTAGTTTATAGTGGAAATACGATGCATTAATAATCTGGTAAATAAGTTCATAGGTAGAAAATTGTATGACTAAATTCATGATAAGAATGGTTAAAAAAAATTGGATTTGAAATTTGAACAGAGTGGAAGATCTGTATCACAAACTATCTTTGTCATTTTTGCAGATACATGACCGAGTGAGCGCTCTTAGCAGCAAACTGAATTTCTCCGGTAACCTTGTCAACAAGAATTTAGGCGGTTAAGAGAAAGTAAACGGCTCGTGAACACTCAGAGTGCACTTTTTACGCTTTGTACATTAGAAAACTTTCGTTTTTGTAAGTATTTATTTGTTTGAAAGACACGTGGGTTTGTGATGTTTTTTCTTTGGTTGATAAAATATAGAACAGTGTACATAATTTTTGAGTGTAGTGATGCGATATGTATACTTGCTAGTAATGTAGTTTTCTGTTGTATTTCGGTTAAAAAAACAGTCTGAGTGTATCATTAAAATAAGCGTATTAGTCAGTAATGTATTTTTATTTCTGTTACATTAAAGTTACAAAAACGTTTTGAATGTAGCATTGAGATTTGTATTAGCTTCTAATGTAGCTAAATCAATTGATCCACAAAAATCTTAACTGAAAGATCTTCAGTTAAAAGCGTGGTAGTCCCTGACAAGGTCACGTGTTGCGAAGACAACACAAATACACCTATGTTAATTTCATTCATTCATTTTAGGTCAAAAGTGGTTTGATTTGATTTCAATCTGGAAAAATAAACATAGGTTTACGTAATTATTGTTGACATTAAGAGTTTACCCCATATGCCAGAAATTCTCTTCCTAATTTGCATTGATTGCATTTGCCTGTCATGTAATCCAAATACATTATTGTTCTTATTATCATGCTGTTGAACTTGTGTTGATATCCAGAGGCTGAAAATGTCTGTCAATTTTGAAGAGAAGATTAAGAATTACAAGACAGCTCCTTTTGATGCCCGGTTTCCCAACACCAACCAGACCCGGAACTGCTACCAGAACTACTTAGGTAAACAAGACAGTGTGCTTTGCTTTATTAGATCCATTTAGGATCACTAGCATGCTTTCTCAGGTAATTTCTGTTTTTATTTTGTGATAGGATTATTTTTTTTTAAAGAATAAAAAAAACAAGCTTTAGTTCAATGTGTTGATGTATCTTACTGTTTACACTTAGAATTTACACTGTTGGGTAACAGTATATAAAACTACATATCCCAGCTCTTTGATATTAAAAATAAAAAAATGTGTCACTTCTTATAATATTGGAGGGAAATCCTGCCTCAAGTCAAGATACAGCTCACAGAAGTGAAGGTTACATAATCTGTTATATTTCTGGTGCAGAAATGCTCTACAAAGGAGAGGAGAGATGGAGCTGTTGGAGCATGAATAAAATGCTGGCTCCATTTTAGACTGATAGTAAAGCTTCTTCAATGAAACCTTTGAAAGCAGCTAAATGTTCCCTGATGAGACCTGGTGCTGTTTTACTGTCACTTTCAACACATGTATGACCTGTAGTTTACATTCTCGACTTTCAGTCACAGAAAATTTTACCAATGATACTTTTTTTTTTTTTTTTTACAAATAATACCAGTAATCAAACTTTGGCATTTCTGTTTAATAACTACCCATAACAGAACTGATAAGAAATATAAATAATCTTCTCTCTGCAGAATAAATGGCATACTACAATTTCTTACATTTTTTCTGACATTTTTTGAAGCTTTTTGGGGATTTGTGACATCTTTTGTGCAAAATTTTAAATATATGTAGGACATCATTTGTGCATGCATGCAAAATGTTGATCTGGAACATTTTCCAGATCAAAAATGTATCAGATTGTGCAAAATTTATTGAGTCACATATTCATATATTGTAGTTTTAGCATAGGATAAATATGCACTGTAATTAAAACTAGGGGAAGATTAAAGTTTCAGAGGTACTCAATCATGCAAATTATTACTTACTATTACTGTTTACCTTCTGCTTCTTAACTAAAAGTTTTTTTTACTGCTTTCATATTCCCTCAACAGATTACCACAGATGTAACAAAGTTCTGTCTGCTAAAAATCAGAAGACGACTCCTTGTGAGTGGTACCGCAGGGTATACAAGAGTCTCTGCCCTATGGCATGGGTATGTGTGCCATGATATGGATTAACAGAAGAAAATACAAATAGTTGTCAGTGTTAAACATTTGCAGCAACCAACTTAAAGTTATGTTACTAATCCAACAGCAATCACAGGATTTCATTTCATCTTCATAAAATTAAATGCCTGAATGTTGTTTGTTACAAGAGACATCTTTTGCAGAGTTCAGTATCCCAAGCACTTTGTTCTCTTTTACCATTTGAACCTGCCAAGTCAAAACAATCTGATATATGATGTAGATGTAGGCCTACTTTAAATAAAATGAATGAATCCAAATTTATGATTTCAAAAGTAAATATTTTTGGATTTTTTTTCTCCTTTTAATGTGATATTTTCATCTGTTTGTATTTTGATTGCCTGACGTGGTTTCCTTTACTTGTTTTACAGGTTCAGAAATGGGATGAGCAGCTGCAATCAGGGACTTTTGCTGGAAGAATTTGAAGGCAAATTGTTCATTGTTTCTTTTCTCTTCCTATAAGCATGAAGCATTCCAGTATTTCTGAATGCAAAGCAGCTAAATAAAATACTGTTGCTGTGAAAATGTGTTTTCCTTCTTTGTGTATTTATTTTTTTACCACCATGTGCTTAGATCTGCTTTGTATTCAGATTGGAAAACTATTAGGACAATTGATTTTTTTTTGCCCATTTTTTATTCCGTGTTATTTCAGGTTTTGTGCTTTTATTTGCAGCAAAATAAGCAGAGAAGAAAAACTAATCACTTGTAATCAACATACAGTATGTGAGGGTCCAGAAAAGTAAGTTATTTAAAACAATCAGTTAACAGGTACTGGAGTGAACTCAAAAAAGTTCAATTTGTGACAGGAAAAGGCTCTGAAAGCTTTAGAGGTGAGGACCAAGTTTCCAAAATGAGAAAAAGTTTAACTCGAGGTGGAAATAAAATCCTGGTTATGCTACTAAAACATACATAATCTTTGGTTAGAATCTTAAATCCACAGCCTTGCAAAGGAATTTGCACCTCTTGATTGATATATATGTGTATATTTTCACATTAAAATCACAACCTTAGATTTATTGGGATTTTATGTGGTACAATACAAAGGAGCACATAAATCTGAAAAGAAAAAAGTGATGCATGCTTTAAAGAAAAGAAATTGAAGGGAGTTCTTTAACAGTAACAGGAAGCATGGACACAGTTGATCTGAAGAAAAACTGAGTTAAAAGCAGCCCAGTCCTATAAGAAAACGTAGTTTCTGCAACAGACTGGAAAGTATGAAGGAAATTTACCTTCTAGCAGAATAACAACCCTAAATATGCAGTCAGACCTACAGTGGAACGGTTCTAATTAAAAGCATTGCCGTGTCCCGTACAAGCCAACTTAAAAGCAAAATATTTTGTCCAACTGAAAATCTGGAAAAACCTAAAAATATATAGATGTTTCAACCCAACTGACTGAGTTTATGCAATATTACTAATGGATCAAAACTGGTCTCGTGTGAAAAGTTGGTATACTCTTATTCCAAAAGACTGGAAGCTGCAAATCAATATGTTGTTCAAAATATTGATTTAGGACCGAATGCAAATGTTTTCTTTTGTTTATTTTAATTAATAAAATAATTTTTTTTGGTTTAATTTTCCTTTGAAACAAGCAGTAGAAGAATAAAAATATGAGGCAGGAAATAAGTAGTTCTAGAAGGTAACCTACATTTTCAACTGATTATAGCATATTTTGTTAGAAATGCTAAGACGATTACTTTCTTTTTCTGAAGGGACAATGTTGTTAAATACTGACTAATAATGTGTAATCAACGTGTAAGGATATGATTTACAAGCCTAACTTGGCTTGACTTTAGTAACAAAATTTCTATATCAATAAAAAAAAAAAAAATCATAACTATAAACCAAAATGCTTTAAGGAATAATTTTATAGCTGAAGCATCCTCTGAGCTGCATCACATGACAAGATGTCCCATAATCGGGCGAGTTGCATCAGCAGCAGCGCCAAGGTCAACTTCTGGAAGCATCATGGAGGACACCGGAGAGAGAGAGTGTATGAGTGAGAGAGAGAGACGGAGAAAGGCAGAGAGAGTGGGGGTATACGAATACATCCTCACGACCCACTGTGACACACCCCATCCCCCCACGGGATGCGCATGCGCCTGTTGTGACCAACTAACCGAGTAAGGGCCTCAGTCATGATTGGACGCGGAGGTCTCAGGATGCGGTGATGCTGCTCTGGTGTCATGATTTTTTTTTTTCGCAAAAAAGAGGGGCGGGACTACATCACGACACGCTGGCGTTGTCGGCTCTCATAGGCCGAGCTGAAACGGTGGAATCATAGCGTGTGGTTACGTGCCTTGTTCCTCGCAGCCCCCTGCAAGGGAAGAATTGTGTGAGGCAGTGCTACCAAAAAGAGACCTGCTGCAGCCCGTAGAGGGTTTCCAGCAGTCACGACAGGTGAGTCTCCTCTGACTGAGCAGTCTGGGATAATATCTGGGATCTTGGAAGGCCTCAGCTGGGGAAAACTCTGTTGCTTTGCCTCTATTTGACTGCAGAAGTAGACGTTAACATCAACCATATGTTTCTTTATCTAAAATCTACCTTTCTTAGAAGATTTTACCAGGATTTATTACTGTATTTTTTTAAGGGAGAAGAAGGCGGGGATGTTTTTGGTACCACGATTGGTACCACGGACAGCGACTAACGAGGTTTTCCATGTTTTGCAGCTGGCGGTAAGGCAGAAGCACCACCTGATTCTCCCTTCCTCTCTTCCTCCTCCTCCTCTCTGCATCCTGCAGATTCCAAATCTTAGAAATCACCCTTGACAACCGTGAGAGCATCTATAGCATCTTTGGGAAGATGGAAGGCCAGGCAAGTGTTTTTTTTTTTTTTTTACTTATTGTGTGATCCTTATTTAAATGAAGGATATCAGGCCTTTGATTAGTATAATGTAAAATAAAACTGAGTCTTTCTAAATAAGTTCAGTCTCTAAGCAGATTTGTGTGGGTGGTAATGTATGCCATAATGCTTCCATGAGTCACTCATTACTGCACATGCTGTGGATGTTGTGTGAGTGGAATAGCAGGCATGTTTCCATGAAATAATAGTTTATGAGTGGATATCCAATAATGCGAAAGCCTGATTTTGCTGATGAATTTAGTGATGATTTTTGTGAAATATTCTTGATTCTATAAGTTGTCATACAATGAATAAAACAGATAGAGTTTTAAGATATAATTCACTGCTAACATAGCACATCCACTTTATCTTTGAAATATTTCACTTCTTCTTTAATTACATAACTACAGGATCTTTTTCTCCCTCACTTTTGACTTTGTGCGTGTGTTTTTGCATGCACATGTGAATTCAGCATCAGCATGACTTAATCAGATCTATCCTTTGGGATTTATGGAAAGGACACAAGGGAAATAGAGAAAGCCAGATTCAGTAGTTCAAATATGCAATACAAGCTGGACACAGATTGCAGTGTTCTCTATGAATAAGGCTTCAAAATTACTTGAAATAAATCACAGAAACAAGCAAACTACATGCAAACTGTGGCTGATATAAATAGTATACTGTCACGCATGCATATACTGTCAGTGACCCTGAAGGAATATTTTGTAGAAGTACCTTTTTGCTACTTTACAGCTGTATGTCCATTCTGTGCCATTCTTTTTTTACCATCTAAATCACAAAGAATTTCGTCTAAAAACAATTTTTCAAATTTTGCAACAGATCAATTCAGGGTATCAGTTTGATGTAGGTCTGGACTTTGACTTGACCATTCCTCAGACATAGAATCCGACCTCTAGCAGGTTATCTTCCAGGACTGCAATATGTTTCTGTATTTCAATCCATCCATGTTCTCTATAACTCTCATGAGCTTCCCTGGCTCTGCTGAGGCCCACAGCATGATGCAGCCATGTTTCAGAGGGGAAGGGTGTGTTTCAGATTATGTGCAATTATACACGTAGGTCAAAATGTTCAGCTTTTGATTCATCTGATAATGTTCCACATGTTTTCTATGTCACCAGCATGCCACCATATAGTTGCATTGAATTTTATTTTAGGGGTATCAGAGTAAAGTTTGTTTTGCAAAAAATATATGTATATTTTTTTGTTCTTGTTTTTTTTTTTTTTTTTTGCTTTACTGTTTTGCACTGTTTTTGATCAACTAATTGTAATGTTAGAAAAAATTAAGAAGCTTAGTTTATTTAGCTGCTTTAAAAAAGGTTTTATTCATACTGTTTTACTGCTGAAAAGAATTTCTGTTGGGTTTTCTATGAAAAAAAAAACTTGCACTTCGCATTTATTTTGATACAGAAAGGAACAATACTTCTAAATCACAATAATCTACATCTAAATAAAATGGATTTATTAGGAGTTGAAATAATAGCGTTATTTTTTTCATCTTGCGTCTTTGCAGCATTCATGTTGTTCTTGATCTGCTTCTTATTATAAAATTCTATATTCCATGTCCTATTTATTTACTTGTCTGATGCTGGTTCCATTATTTCTCATCACAATTGGTGATTTCTTGTTGATGCATTATCTCATATAAAGCGGTTTTGCTTTTGTGATTTTAACAGTATCACATGCAGCTTGCCTGCCCTTGAGAAAACGTGTCAATGCATTGACATGCTGGTCAATATCTGGCATTACAAACCAAATGTTACCAGAAGGTGTGTCAGAGAATAGGGTTGGGAGGGGCGTGGGGCTGCCTTCAGGGACAGATGACTAATGGTCAATGTAAATAAGCTGGAACAAACATTTAAGTTTCTTAATGTTTGAAGGCACACACAGATTATCAAGAACTTTAGAAACTGAATATGGGAAATCACTGTTTTATTACCAAAAGTAACAAAGAAAATATTATTGATGTAAATGAATATCTGGCTGATTAATAGTCTGTGTGTTCATATTTAGAACACATTTTGTAGTTTTGTGCCTGTTTTCTTTCTTGGATAAACCAGACGTAAAGGGAGGCGTCACCTGCAGCACTTTCATTAAGTAAAGCAAACAGCTGTACATTTTTAGATGTGCTTGTGTTTTACTGGTGTGTCAGTAAGATCATCAGCATCAGCCTTCTTTTTGTACTTCCTTATGACTTCCTTAATGTGAGTAAGGTCCCTGATTTCTGGATTTAATGCATTTCACCTTATTAATTTTGTGTGTGTACGTGTTCTCGCACCAAAGCAAACGTAAAGTTGCTCTGTCGTTTCAGGAGTCTTACGTGGTTTTATTTTATGAGACCTGCGTGCATATTGCCCAGTTGCAGCTAGCCGTCAATTATCCTGCGTCAATAAAGCGGCAGTTTCCAGCTTCGGGCAAGAATGTGTTAGGGGGAAGGTTGGAAAACTAATGACAAACAAACACAGATTTAATTTATTAAAGGGCAGGTTGCTGGTTTAAATAGTTTTTAATTTATGGGTTTCAGGGCAACTAGTGTCATTTTAATCTCTTGTAGTTAAATCCGAATAAACTTAGATGACTCATTGGTCTGTATGTTAGGACTGCAAGACAAGATGTGTGATAACATGGTTTCCTTAGTAACGCAATGTCTGTTCAGCTAATCTCCCTGCTGCAACAGGGTGCTGGTGCTGCTGAAAGTTACTGAATATAAACGATGCATTAAAGATTCTCAAGTTTTTATTTTATTTTTTTTTCCTGTTAGCAATTTGAAAAAAGTGGGAATATATTCTTATTTCCAGTGAGTATAAAATGGTTTAATTTCACCTGAGTTTTACAGATAAAAAAGAAAGTATTCAAACCCTGAAATTTGTGTGAAACATTTTAGATTAGGAATAAAACAAATTAGCAAAGGAGCAGTAATTTGAAAATTTGACTTACAGATTTCCTATTGATTTTTGTTAGAGATATTTGAGTGCAGTCATGTGACTTACTGAGTCACTGTTACATGACAAAAAAAACTGATATAAATGCAGTCAATCAAGAAGAAATAGAGAAAATAAAGGTCGAGATCCTCCTCATTCTGAGTGGGTTGAGTCTTCACTAGATTAAGTTTGTGTGCTAGCTAGTACTGTGCTAGCGGCTCTCTTCTCATTGCATCTGTTCATTAAATACACAGTGATTTTGAGGGCTTCAGACAGATGATGAATGATTGGTTTCTTTGCCAAAGGGGGCCTTAATAATAATGTGGAAAATTAATTTATGGCCAAAACAAAGTCCATGCAGTTGTGTTTATTGGCAGCTTATGTAAAGACTTGCAGCAACAAATATTAGACTGTTTTTATTTATGGTGCAGAATGTATTTATTTTTTATCCAGTCTTTCATTTTTGTGTTTATTAAGTGAGTTAAAATCTCCCGTTAGGAAATAATTATAAAAAAAAAAAAATAAAAAATAGAAGTTTTGCAAACTCTTTCAAACAACCACTAACTAACCACTAATGGTGGTTTTGATACCAAAAAAGTATTTATTTTCAGAATTGTGACTAACTGTATATTTTTAGGTAACTCTGCATACACACTGTGTGTTTTAGATGCCACTAATTAGAAACAATTGGAAACAATAAATGTGTCAGTTTTATATTATGGTCAACTTTCCACAACACACAAGCATGGGTCGCATAGGATTTATTTGTCATATTAGGCTTACTTATTTTTTATAAAAAATGGTTAAAGTGACCTTTAAGGTCAAATTAATTGAAACAATAATAGACATCCAGATGTTAGAATTTTCTCACTGCAAATTTGCAAATTCTTACTGATAATAGAGAATAACCGAATAAAAGTCTTTTTATTTAGAATCTGCAGATAGATGGCAATGAGCCGTCTACCTGCAGTGGACACACCCAAAGCTTTCGGGGTGAGGACAGGAGTATCGATCACTTTCAAATGTCTCCTAGTTGTCTCCATTGAACTTTCTAGCAAACAAACAAACAAGAAGAGAAAAGAGTTGAAAAATGTTCAAAGTAAAACCACAGACAAAAAATTTTTTTTATTTAACTTGGGATCAAAAAAGAATCTGGAAAATATTTTTCCTGCAAAGTACAAATGCTGGGAAACTTTATTTCCAGGAGAAAGCATGAAAGATATTTATGAAGACAGCAGATTTATTAATGATTGTTACCTAAAAAGAAAACTGGAGTCTGGCCTCTTTATCACATGACCAATGTGCCTTGAAGCAGTCGATGTTGAGGGACTGTAATCAAAATACCATCAATCTTTTTTTCTACAAAAGAGAAAAATTTACTTTCAATTTTTAGACTTTGACAGGATTTGACATGTATAATTACTGTATGGAAGTCTCCCACTAGACGTCCATGTTTCTATTCACACGAACATTCAATCACTGTAAATAATTAATCAATGGCTTATTGCAACTGTATGAATAAATAAAATGACGTTGTACTGCTCATAAAGTCAAGTAATGTCTCTTTTCTAAAAATTAGACACACAATGTGGAGAAATCTGCTTTCTTCTGTAGCAGACTGGATGTTCAAATGTTTGTGGAGGAAAAAATTATCTAAATGACCAATAATGATGATCTTTCATTTTATGTTAGTAATTTAAATTATTTAAATTGTCTTTTTAAAAAGTTTTGAACAACTAATATTGAATATGAAGTCAGCAGGTTGTTTTAAAATTATGGTAGATATTGTGATTTGTATGGTAAATGTGAAAATGAAAGCAATGTTTTCAGCAAAAGGGAAATGAAATACAGTAAAACAAAAATTTATTTAAACCTATAAATATGTAAAAGCTTCACCCATCAATAAAAGTAATTTAGGGAAAACGACTTTGTTTTTCAGTCTAAATCAAATAAAGAAATTCTTTCAGGCTATAAATTTGCACAGAATTTCCACTGGGTATGTTTTATAGAAGTATTGAGTATTATACTTTTATCTCAGGGTATTGTTCACTCACATCAAACTGCATTCTCAGCTTCACTTTTAAGGTCAGAGGTCAGACTCTCTGACCTTAAGAGAGTCTGATATTAAAGATGCAAAGTCTATTTTTAATATCCACATGCCTTCAAGTCTGGGGTTCACAGCTCTCAGCCAGACAATCTTCCTTGTCTTCAGCAGTCTTTTTCTACTGCTGCAGCTACTGTCTGAAATTTATTGTCATTTCTGCCTCCAAGCAAACTCAATGGGGGAAGAGAGCTTTTGTGTTCCAATTGAACATGTACAAAAACACCCCCCTGAAGTCATGAAAATTCAGGAGCCTCTAAGTAGCCCCAAGTTCAATATCTCATATGGCTGTCATGCATTTATTGCTTCAAAATATAAAATTGCTAACTGTTCTACCAGCTAGCACCACATCATCAAATCCCATGTCCAAACAATATACTAGTGCTTTTTGTTTAACTGCTACCTGATTAGTTTAGATCGGACCTAAAAAATCCAACCTGACTGATTATATATTGAGGTTTTCATCAACGCCTCTTTTCTTTCCTCCCCAAACTGATTCAGTTTGGCCAATACCCTTTACCTAAAACAACTGCAATGTATTCGCTCTGCTAATATTGTTTGACCTTATTGTGATATTGCTAAAGCAGAGGCAGAGGATCACCTGAGGTCGACCCACATCTCTGTCGTCTCATATAGCAGCAGCCAGTTCTGCCCTGTCAGCATTCTCTGTCTCTCAGCTACAGACTTTTTGCTGAAGCATCGTTCAGTCTGGCCCAGCCACTAAATCACATGAGGTGCATTATTTATTAATACTATATGTTAAGAGTCATTTAATAAACCTTTCATGGTCTGGGCTGGATAATAGAATGACTTTTGCTTTTGTCAGAAATGTGTACTTGACCCCAAGAAGGGTGTTTATCCATGGACTTTTTCAACCTCATGATGTAATGTGATTCCATTTAAAGTTAATTAAAATAACAAAATTTAAGTCTAACCAACTGTCCAACAATTAGATTTTAAACTAAATGCTCCCCATGGATTTAACTGAAAATTTATTTTAATGTTCTTTTTTTATTTGCCATTGTTTATTGAGTATCATGTATCTGTATCATATCATGAATTAATTGTTCAAAATTATAGATGTGGAAATAATAAATTTTCTATTCTGTTATGTGGAGAATAAGTTACCTGTAAGATTAGCTATATACAAAACTTACAAGCTTTTCAGTTTTAATAAAAAATTTAATAACTTAAAATTTGTCTTGAAAATCAAACCTCAGTTGCACTGGAATGCATTCCATCTTTTTATTACTTGTTTGACCTTCCAGCTTTTGAAAATGTTCATGATTTTATCATGAACATTAGGCACCACTGTATTTATCTTGAATACAGTGGTGCCTATTTATTTATTGATATGGAAGTATTATTTTTATTATTATTATTTGTGTTAATGTAGTATTGTATTTTCTTCATATGTTAAATGTTCTAACATGCAGAGGTAAAAATAATAATAATAAAAAAGAAGCAAAATAGAATGGAATACATTCTTTAGAACTCTGCCGAAACCCAGTAAGCATTCAAACATGGTTTTCTTTAATTACGCAGATAAATCAATAATATTAAAAGGGCCAGGCTGTGTCACAGCAAATGGCCGTGGAAACAAATTTCATCTGAATTTATCCAATTATCTTCAGGAAAAAGACAAACCGAGTCATGAATGCTGTGGATCACAGAGACACTGAATTAGCTTGACCATCTTCATCTTTTTTGCAAGGCTGTAGAAGAAAAATCAAACATTTGTTTTTGTAATTTGACTTATTTCTCATTTTACTTGTATTTTGTGGAAGATCTTGTACGTATTAGCAAGTAGATGTGGGGATGCCAAGCTTTAGAGTGAGTTCAATGCTATATTGCTGAATCACTGACCTGTTTGCTGCCAGCATCCCAGCTTATTGCATCCAACTTATCTCTGTATTTTACATTGCCATTAAGATCTCAGATTTCATATTTATTTGTTTATTTTTTTGCATCAACCCCATCAACCTCAATTATCCTTCTTGTTCCCGTTCTTTCCATCACTCTGCCCCTCAGGGAAAGCAAGTAACGGGTTATCTCTTGTTCTCGCTGGGCACGGCTGTCATCGGCTCTCTGCAGTTTGGTTACAACACAGGAGTCATCAATGCTCCGGAAGAGGTTGGTGAAGTTTACGACCAAGATACTAACAGAAATCTTGCTGTTTAGCATATTCAGATGAAAAAGAAAGCAAATCAGGCAATACATTTTCTCACTGCCAAAAGAAATAAAAAATACTATTATGTAAATATTGTCAGTTTAATGATAATTTTTTAAAATCTTTATAGAAAGATAAGTACACTTTTCCCTTGAATTTACTGTAATTATCTTTCTGGTGCTTCACAAATGCTATAAACAAAAGATGGTCACCCACCTCAAAAGTGAAATGGATCTAAACATTTAAATCTTCAGGCCAGTTAGATGCTAACTAACAGTGTAGCTACTGCCTGTTCTGCTCTGCAGTAATAAAAGACTTAAGTATGTACATCTCATGCTGAGATCACGTTCACCAGAACATAAAACAAGAAAGGGTCACAATCTAAAGACTGTTTATCAAAACGTATTAACTGACTGATCTAGTTGGTGTTTTGTAGAAGAAGCAAACACCAATGATTAATAGTCCTTGTAATAAATGGAGAAAGGTAGAATAGAACAAGAGTCATAATTCTCAGGTCTTTTATTTTGCAGGAAATAAATCAGTATGAAGTGCATTTCAACTGGGAGTTTTATCCTTTGAACTTTCACCCTAAGAGTTTTAATTACTGTGGCAGGTTTTTTCTTGCTAGCTCTTTCATAGTTATTAACTGTTATCCAATCACAAAGATCACACTTCATGGTTTAGTCATTACAAATTCTATTTATATGACGTGCAAGACAAAATAGATTCAGTAAAGTTTATATAGTTAAGTCCTAAAGTTTCTCTCTTGAAACATCCAGCTGAAAATGTTGTAATTTTGAAATATTCATGCTGTAAACACATCTAATCTGGCTATGGGGGCTGAAACAGTTTTTCTCTTTTATAATTACCCAACCATAATCACATTTTAACAGTACTATTAAACTTAAATTAGCCAATAACTTGTTCTTTTTAAGAAAAAATGTAAAAATATGATTTTTATGTTGAAACTGATATGTACAAAACCAATTAGTTTCGGTTGTGGAACCACTAAATCGAGAATAATAGAGAGAAATATTCATCTTACCCCATAAATCTACTTTTTATTTAGAAACTACGGTCGTTCTTCAACCAAACCTGGTTGCAGCGTTACAACGAGCCCATCAGTTCAGGGGTTTGTACCATCGTCTGGAGTGTCACTGTTGCCATCTTCAGTGTGGGCGGCATGGTGGGCTCCTTCAGTGTGGGCGTCATGGCCAATCGATTTGGCAGGTAGGGGATAAAATTTCATGTTAGCATTTAAAGATTTGAGAGTCTTCAGCCAGAAATTATTTTCTGTACCACTAGTTCATGTTTTTGTCCATTTAATGTTTTTTTACTCTTCCTCTCCTCAGACGGCGCTCCATGTTCCTGGTGAACATCCTGGCTGTGATCGGAGGCCTCCTCATGGGGTTCTCCACCATCTGCTCCTCCTATGAGATGGTGATTGCGGGTCGTCTGGTCATCGGCCTGTTCTGCGGCCTCTTCACCGGGCTGACTCCCATGTACGTGGGGGAGGTGTCACCAACACCTCTTCGTGGAGCATTTGGTACTCTGCATCAGCTCGGTGTGGTGGTGGGCATCCTGATTGCTCAGGTTCGAAACTTTACTCACTTCCAAATACTCAAGTTCTTATAATTAATGACTTTCCTATATTTATTTTTAAAATAATTAGATTAAAGCCCATATATAAATCTCATAAAGACACAATTATACAAGGCAGCCACAAATATCAAAAGCAATGATGAAATGAACCAGAGCAGATGCAAAATCAAATGTATTTTAAATTTACTTAAAAAAACAGATCAATAATGGCTTTTGGTAGATTATTCAACAATTTAGTGACATAAATAAATGATCTTTCAAGAAAATACACAGAAATGAATCATGTGAATTGGGTTGCATTCACATGCACAACCACAGACTCAAATTAGTTCAGAAATTAGTTCTGCTGTCTTTTCCTTTTAGATCTTTGGTCTGGAGGTTCTGCTGGGTTCTGACAAGCTGTGGCCCCTGCTGCTGGCCCTCACAGTGGCCCCTGCTGTGCTGCAGTGCATTTTGCTGCCCTTTTGTCCTGAGAGTCCCCGCTTTCTTCTAATCAACCTTAAGCAAGAGGAACAAGCACGCAAAGGTAGATGCTAATAGATTACTGCTTTTACTGCTTCTACATGCAGTATTAATGGAGGACAGGTCACTCCATTAATACCCGCACAAAGCTGTGCCCCTCACAGATGCAGATCTGAAATTGCAATTTCATTTTACTCTAAATCTGCAAGTAATGGAAAGTCATCTACAATTGTGTATTTAACTAAACAGCATCACTTTCCATTGTTGGGGATCCACTGTTCACATTTACAGTTTTTCTGCAACCTGTTGTTAAATAAAGGTAGATTTTATCTGCAGTGCCATCTACTGTTTGAAATAAGAACTGTGGATCATCAAATTGCCTTTCTTTCTTTAAATAGAGCTGCTGAATGAAGGTTTATCCACAGCTTCAGATGCAGTGATTTTCTGCCACTGGTGTGCTTGTGCCTGAAGAAAGAATAACTGGGACCTGATGAATGAAGAGTTATTTGAGAGGTGTAAGAGCTCTTCTGAGGGAACCAAACCAAAAGTAGTAAATCTTAGAAAAAAGCTGAATTTCTCACTATTATTGCAGACTGCTTGCACAAGCTAGACTTGATGTCTACGTCTATTTATATTTGGAGCAGCCTGTTTAAAGAATCTGGAGCAGAATGGAAAAGGATAGCATACAAAAAATGAGCCGTAAGTGGAGTAAGTAGTGGAGCTTTGTGAATCTGTTCAAAACAGAAACAATCGGAGGTTGGAAGGAGCTTTAGCAAATGCTGCTAGAAACACAGGAGGTTAGACAAGTCAGGAAGCTGTTCCCCCCCATCAACAGACTTTGCTACTCAGAAGTTCACTTCTCCTTCTATTGCTGTCAAAACTTGTTTTATATAACTCTCTCTTTCAAAATCAGTCCATCTCCATCAGAAGTGACTCATCCTGCTATATAATTCTGTTGGCAGCTCTGGTTCGTCTACGTGGCACGGAGGATGTGAACAAAGACCTCCAGGAGATGAAGGAGGAGAGCGCCAAGATGGCGATAGAGAAGAAGGTGACCATCGCTGAGCTGTTTCGCTCAGCGGCCTACAGGCAGCCCCTCCTCATCGCCGTCATGCTGCAGCTCTCCCAGCAGCTATCGGGAATCAATGCTGTGAGTGCGGAGAAACATTCTCACATGCTCACACTTTGTAAACATACAGCTCTGCTCTATTATAATGGATATTCAACTATTGACATTATAACCAAAAAATATTACAGTTGCCGTTTTTTTAACCATAAATACAGGAAGTACAGATGTGACATTGCATCATAGGACAACATGAGAAAATCAACAATAAATCAGAATAGGAAAACATAAGAATATATGAAAAAGTTCCCATAACGTGAGTTCAACATTTTTATGAAGATTATTTTTTCATTTATATTTATTATTTTTATTTTAGTTTTCTGTCAGAGATTACGGTTTATGAATAAAAAACATTAAAAGCCTGTTTCTAAAATTTATAAGTTGCATTTTAACCACAATGTTCTTTTCTTTTTTCTTTCCTGTACGTATCTCTCAGGTGTTTTACTATTCCACAGGGATCTTTAGCTCAGCTGGAGTGAAGCAACCCATCTATGCCACAATAGGAGCTGGAATTGTCAATACTATCTTCACCGTTGTTTCTGTAAGTGACTCAGCAAATGCTTTATTTCCTGCCTGCATTTAGGTCTATTCTACAGAGGATCACAGTCTCCTTCTCTGTCCTTCAGCTCTTTCTGGTGGAAAAGGCTGGACGAAGGACTCTCCATCTCCTGGGATTGGGAGGAATGGCCGTCAGTGCCCTGGTCATGACAGTCTCCCTCCTGTTGGTGGGTGGATGCACAGATATTATCAAATATTTATATACATAGACAGACAGACAGCAAAAATACAAAATTTTACCAAGTATTTTGTGGTATAGTTTACAGTGCAAGTATCTTAGTACACTTGAAATAAGATAAAGCTTAGGCGTAACTTCACCAAGAGATAAAAGCTTGTTTTAAGTAATTCCTTACTCTTGTTAAAAAGTACTAGTTCCACTGGCAAATTATTTTACTTATAACAAGACATTTTTTCCATCTCATATGTGAAATAATATGCCAGTGGAACTAGTACTCTTTATTGATATTCAAGAATTAGTGACTTAAAACAAGCTAGTGTGTCCAACTGAAAAGTTACTTGTGAATTATTTTTGTCTTATTTCAAGTGTAATAAGATATTTGTACTAGAATCTAAAAAATACTTTTGTGATTTTGTGTTTTTGCAGTGTAGATAGTTCGAATGGACTTTATTTTTTTACTTTCAGATAATTTAGTTTCAGTTTCAACTCATAAAATGATGAACTTCTGCGATAGTTTAATGTCTTTTTGCCGTAATGTTTGGTTTAGGTTGACAGAATACTAAACATGGTTCCTGAAATGAGAAATAACAAAGATACAAAGAGTCATGAGAGACAATTAGAGTTGTGTATTCTGCAGCAGACACTCTCATTGTCATTAGCTTCTTATCAAATTTTCCGCCAGTGAATCTCTCATGTGTGTTTTTGATCATTTCCTCTTTCTCCCCACTTTCTGAGCAGAAGCACATTGCAGCTATGAGCTACGTGGCGATCCTGGCTGTCATGCTTTTTGTGGCTATGTTTGAGCTGGGCCCCGGTCCCATTCCATGGTTCATTGTGGCTGAGCTTTTCTCCCAGGGGCCCCGTCCTGCGGCCATGGCTGTAGCAGGATGCTGCAACTGGACAGCCAATTTCCTTGTTGGAATGAGCTTTCCTAAACTAGTGGTAAGAAAAGAGAATGCTGCCCTGATTGGTTACATTAAGTTTACACTTCTAGTGTTTCTATTTTTCTGTTTCAGACTTGGTTTTGAGCACTAAAATCTTTATTTCATGCTAGATTGTATGAGTTTTGTTTTGTTTTGTTTACTCTGGGATGAGGGGGATAATCACAATGCAAAACCGCAAAATCTTAGTATTTTTTGTCTAGTTTCTAATGCAAATTTCTTAGCTCACTTGAATTTAAGACTAAACTAACTTACAAGTTAGGTTGGATGTTTGAACAAGATACAGGAACTTGTTTGCACTGCAGTAAATAATTCCTCAACATCGAAAAAAGTACTAGTTTCCCTTTCAGATTTTTTTCATTAAAAAATACATTTTTCCCATGTTATGTGAAGATAACCTGTCAGTGGAAGTACCACATTTTATCAATATTTAGGAATTATTTACTGAAAACAAGCTAATATATTTTGCTGAAAAGTTACTTGTAAGTTAGTTTTGCCTAATTTCATGTGTACAAAGACATTTGCACTAGAAGATAGTGAAAATTACTTGGTAAGATTTTGCAGTGCAGTTATTCTGATTTCCCTCCTGTTTCTCCACAGGAGTGGTGTGGACCCTGGGTGTTCCTCATCTTCACTGCCTTCCTCATCATCTTTTTCATCTTCACATTTATCAAAGTCCCAGAGACAAAGGGAAAGACATTTGATGAGATCGCCCGTGAATTTGGTGGCGTTCTGCCTCCTGCCACCTCTTCCGCTGAGGATCCTGGTGCCACTTCCAGCACTGCCGTAACTCTTCAAGCCGCTTCTCCTGAGAAAGAGAAGGTCCCGCTGGTGGAGGCGCCAGCAGCGACTGCTGCAGCAGCTCCTGCACCCGCCACTCCGGCAACCGAAACCACACCCCTTAAAGAGAAATCCGGCGCACAAGGGCAGCAGGTGTAGACATGTTTTAGATTGGTGAGAAAAATGACAAGTAACGGAAGAATCACAGAATACAAACATGCTGAAACGGAGAAATCAGTTTCAATCTTTCTCTCCAACTTTATGGTACATTCCTGAAATCAGCTGCATCCATTAAAAGGGTGAGTCAAGGTCAGTGTGTGACACTCAGATCTGATTACTTGAAACTAAAATATGGGTCAAAAATGTGCAGCTAATTTCTTCATTAATGCAGTTTTTAAGCAGAGTGACTTAAGGTGAGTTGAGCAGATTTAAACATAAAAAACAGAGGTGGGTTCCATGTCATATGAATTAGGTGACATTTTAAACAAAGATCCACATTTAAACAAAATTATTTGTGTATTTTTTTAAGTGTCAGATGACTTAATGTGTATTTTCCCCTGGTTTAACTCCCTACAGTAGGTTCTTTGGCCAGTTACTGGTTCCCCTCTTAGACTTCAGGTCTAATAGATCTAAATTGTGTGCTTTACCTTTCACTGGGATTGTTTGCATTACCAAAGTGAATAACCATCTGATGAACACATCTAACCTCATAATGTAGTCTGCAGCAGCTAAAGGTACTAAAATGCATCATTGTTGTTCAAATTTTAACATCTACAATCATTCATTATTTAGTAGGGGTTTAATTACTGACTCACCTGGTTGTGTGTTGACATGTTGTCAGCCTATTTAAGTATTGAATGCTGCCAAAATGTAACCATAGCCAAGAGATTGAGAAAATATTCACAAAGTTTGAGGAACTTTGTGAAAGTTGCTCAAAGAACTTTCACATAGTCATATAGATGTGTACAAACGCAAATACAACTTCATTAAGATTCAAATATGTAGCCTAGAAAAATAAATATATACAACACCCTTCACAGTTATGGGCACTCATGTTGATCAACTCACATCTGCTTTAATTTAGATGACATAACTTAGTCATTAAAAGTTCCTAGACAGTCTGATTTAGTTGCATAGGAATTGTTTTGTGTGTCAGTTATGGTGGGACTAGAGATTTTACTGATGTTAAACCCTGTTATTTTTTTTAATGTGGAATATTTTTCTCCATTTATTTAAGGAGCTTTGATCAAAGAATAGATTTTGATCGTTTTTCAGTGTGAGATTATCACGGCACAAGAAAAATGTTATTTATTTTTAGGCATTTCATACATTTTTGCAAGAGGTGCCAGTAAAGGTGATGGGTGCTGTATGTGCAACCATAACTAACCAATTAGTCATTTGTCAGTTGTTCTTCTAGAATCTAATTATTGCAACAGAGAAATTATATGACAGATACTTCTAATGTAACAATAGGCTAACAGACAAAATATATTTATTTGCTGAAAGAAAGATTATTTATAGGATTGTGTAAGATCTATTTTTTTTATTAATTATTTTAGATCATATAAAGAAATTTAAGTGCTTTTCTGGCTTCAAGAGATGAAAAGCAAGTCTTGGACTTTTGCTTTCAGTTGAGGAGTAAGGTCTCTAATTTATAGTAAAAGATCTTCAGCTGTGGTAACCAGAATTTTACCATATAAATATGGTAGAGTCCGGCAAGCTTTAGAGTCACTATTCATACTATAAGCAGTAGAAGTAATGAGCACCGCCGTTCTTTCCATCAAACTAACACAGTGCTAATGATCTGCATTTACATTAATAATAACCATATATCTAAGCAAGCTGTCAGTAGAACAGATAAAGACTGTATGAAATGTGCAATCACTATTGAAAAATAACTTATAGCAGATAGAGGCAACTAATGGGGAAGTGCTAATACTCTATTAATCCTGGCAGTATAGCTTTCAGTGAAACATGCAACTAACGTTAGTGGTTTAATAGATAATTATGTCTTATATTATCTTATTGTTTTGCAAAGCAAGGGACTAATGCTTAAAATCAAAGAAAACAGATCTGTGAGGATTATTTTGTGAATAGCCAAAATAAAAGAATGTCAATTTTAAATTATACATACCGCATTTTTAATCATTAGAGCACTTTTTATAATTAAAATAGTATATTTTTTTTAAAAGGTGGAATTTTAATTAGATTATATAAATTTGAATATAACAATCAGGAAAGGCCTAATGGGAGAGTTTTCAAGCAATTAGTTTATATTTGTTTGAAAAGTTAAACAGGTGTTGGCAGACTGTTGTCTATTACAGTCCAAAGGTTGTAGGAATTATGATTAGCAATTTTATTTTTATAGATGGCATCTGTTAACACATTTCAAAAATATATCAGATTTCTATCATGACCTACTAATAGGATCCAAAAAAAGAAAATCTTCAAAAGTCTAGAAGCTTTTGATATGAGACATAATTTTTCTCAGATCAGTAATAATTTTAGCTAATGTCTTCTCATCATAACCTGCATATTTCAGGCAAACAATGCTTGTTTTTTATACGTTTCACACAATTTAATTATCTCAACCAAAAAATCTGCTCTGTTGTATGAAACCTAATCTAACTTTTTATCGAGTAAACGTTAATATAAATGTAGTGACAACAACAAACATACCCTGCTATTACAACCAAAAGACGAGACTTTATATCTCAACACAAGGAAACAACATATAGCGATCTTAAACGTTGGCCTAATTACATCTTTGCCCGTTAGTTTTATTTTTGAAAGCACAAATGCACTTAACACAGTTTTAAACATGTATTACAAAGTTTGTGGATAGACAGCAAATACTTAAGTCATTTTCTTGGACCAGCTGCTGCTCACCAATGAAATCCAAATCTCCGTTAAGAAATTAGCCGTTATATTTCAATTATATTTAAATTACTATGAAGAGTAGAATGATTTATTGTAAGTCAAAATGTATTTTAAGCTTTATGTGTGGGGTCCTAATCCTGTCTGCGCTGTGACACTTTGTCTGCATTGTTTAGTCTCAACAGATTTATGAAATGTATATCTAATACCGTATGATATGTGACGTGTGTATGTGAGTAACACAAAGTATATTTTCTTTACTCTGTTATTGTGTGGATTGCTGTTGCTACTTGAACTCTATTCTCACCCTTGCAGACCATTTATTTAGTTATTTATTTCTGTATATTTACGATAGAATTTACACTTAAAGAGGTGTACCTTGACAAAGTATCTATAAAGTGAAAAAGTATCCATAGAGAGATTTAAAATTTAAACCACTTGTATAATTTTAGGACATAACTTTGTAACTTTGCTGATATTTAATTTTGAATGGATGACAGAAGGCTTGTTAAGTGGATTATTTTTTCACTGGAAATAGAGAATATAAGTCCATGATATTGGTGTATTTTCTTGTAACTGTGGATGGTGATATTGTGTTTGCACTGAGGGAGGATTGTTGTGCACTCGTGTCCAGTCGAGATTAATGTTATATTCAGTGTTTCCTGTTGAGGTGCTGCTTCAGTCTTTGGATATTCGCACACTGCTCCTTTCCTACCCTAACAAGGATTTCACTTCTAAATTCAAAATGCTTGTTGTTCCACATGTTGCTATTGCCTTTTGTGATGTCACAAACTCAGAAAATTCTAAGCAGGCAAATGGAGGAATATGTTTATAATAAGGGAATATGGACACATTATTAAAATATTTCATTTATATATATATATTTTTTTTACCAATTTTTCAAAAGCAAAACTTCGCAGCATATTACTCATGGATGGAGCCATTTTTATTACGGTGGCTATTGATTGAATTGGCAATACCAAAACATAAACTTCTGCAATAACGAATTGGCTACTAATACAATAACTACAAGTTTTATCTGCCTATAGACAACTCATAACTTTTTAAGCAGTGACTGCTCTTGCTTTTCTACTACCTTTGCCTATTATTCAGTGAAGCTGCTCTTTTATTTAGTCACTACAATGGTACCTGTGGAACCAGCGACCTCTGTTCTCCCACTTGTGCCTCCCAGATTGGTGCTTCTCATGTGTTAAGGTTGAAATGTAAGTATCAGACTTTCAAGTAAAGAAAAAAGTGGGGGAAATTATTTAGTTTGGTTAATCAATCCCAACCCAGCTTCTGATTTTGAAAGAGTCATTATAGTCCAATACTAAGCCATACTGTTTGATACAGTTGCACTTATAACAATGATTTTTTTTTTAAGGTCCACGTTATTAAAGATAATTTACAACCATTTCCTAAAGTTTGTAAAACAATCTGTAATAGAAACTGATGAAAAATACATATATATTGTTGACAACAATCTGATTTTATTGTGCAAATTCACGAATTTAAAGATTACATGAAAAATACAGATATGAGAAAACAACTTCGCATGACTGTAATTCCTGTATGTTCTCTGTAGACTGGGATAGTTGTCTTAAAGTTTTATCTATTTTATCCATTACTCAGTATTGTCTTTATCTTGTGTATAATTTATGGTGAAGATATGCTACTGCTAATGAAATTTGCAAACCACTGCCATGGTATGTGACTGGGGTGTTGCAATAAAGTATTTGAAAGGATTTAATAAAGAAATAAAAGAAAGGACCAAAGTGCAGACTGCTGATAATTATAGCAAGCAACTGGATGTACAAACTCAAACCCTTTCACACTGTACAGAGAAAAATATCAGCTTTCATTATTTTGTAAATCTGTATATTTTAAAGAACATTGATGCATCTGTTGCATTGTTCTATTTTGTTTTAGAGTGCACATTGTCTAGATTTCATACACTGCTCTTCACTTTGGTTAAATACGTTTCTATGTGCAGATTTAAAAGTCTATTTTTAAAGGTCTGATTGACGACTTCTGCTGGTCATCATCTTATTTTCATCTTGTGTTTGTTTCACTACTTGGTTGCAGCCATGCCTCATCAGATTACATTCTTAGTTTGGGCTGCTATGTGTTTGCACCACGACTCTTTAACATGTTGTCAAAAAGAGCAGCAAAGTGTCAAACACATTAACTCAACTACAAACTGTGGCTGCTGCATATTATTTATGCGTTTGTTCTTCACTGTGATGTTGTGCTGTAAGTGACTGAGTTTTTTTTGTCTACATTTTGTTATTTCTTACCTTACCTTTTAAATTGCTTTTTATTGTGTTTTTCTGAGAAAACTGACATTTGCTTATGTTTTGAATCACTCTTTCATTCTTGATGATGCATCATTTTTGTCCCCACATTAAAGGAGTTTGAGAACAGCAAGCTACATTCATTTTAGGCTTTAGTGCTGTGATTGGAGAAATATTTGATGTGGAACAGCCCTGTGTGTGTTACTTTTGTGTTTTAGTGGCTACTGGATGATTACATGATGTGTAGCTTTCTATCTTTTCTGTGTGCAACAGCAGTGATGCACTCTTGACTGTTTCATTTGCCCTGTACATACCACAAATGTTGTTGTTAAATAAAGTTGCCATCTTGTATTGAGGAATATTGTGAAATTATTAATATTTTTGATTCATACGACTTTGGGGTGAATTTGTAAGCATATGTGGAAAAAAATCTAAACAGCTGGACTCCTTATGAAAATTTTCATGTTTTCATTTTTATTAACCATTCAGCGCTTTTTGCAAAAAATGTGGAATCACAGATTTTCACAGTCAGCAGTCACACACTTTAACATTGTGTGTATCTGTGTCTCATACACTCTTTGGTAAAGCTTGTTCTTCATTTAGTGAACTTACTCACAATTGGTGGAGTGTTCCGAAATTTTACTCAAGTAAGAAGAGTAGTGATATTTAATAATATTACTAAAGTAAAAAGTGCAGTTGTGTAACTCTTAGAAAAAAAGTTCTACATTCTTCTTCAGTTTCTCTCTATATACAAAATAAAGTAATACAAATTCTGACAATTAAATTAATCTATGTTGTTAACCACAAGTAGGTTAACAAATACAGAAAAAAAATATTGCAATAATGACGTTGAGAAATACACAATTTTGCATATCTGCGACACCAAACAAAATGTCTAACTTGCACTTTAATTTATGTTTGTTGTCTTTACCCTAAGTAACAAGCAAATGTTATAGTAAGTAATACAATAACAATGTCCGATTGTTTTTTCCTCATTTATTTATTTAAATACAATTATTAAAAAGATCAAAGTTGATGCCAAAGTCGACCTGTCTCTAAGGTGTTCCCTCGTTAATGTCCGTCATCCTGTCGCGCCGGAAAAGGCAGAGCATCGGGGAAAAAAGGAGGCGTTTCCATCTAAACAACGCTGCACAATCAGCTGCAAATTTATGCAGAGCAGTGAAATCTGTGCTGCTGCTTCTGCTACTGCTGTTGTCCTGCAAAAGAAGAGCAAGGGGGAAAAAGAGGCAGCACCACCGGGCACCGCGAATACCAACCGCCCGGGAGGCCGCTGAGTCCGCTGCGGGGAGCCGGAGCAGGAGCGAGGAACCCGGAGCGGTGACGGTAAGGACGGACCGAGCTGCCCCGTTAACGAGCCAGACAGCAGCGGCGGCTAGCGGGATACTAGCTGGAGTAGCCTCCAGCGGATCTGGTATCAACTGGTCTGAAGCATGGAGGGCAGCTAGCAAGCGTTAGCTCTGTGTTTGCTTCCCAGCTGATTGCTGCAGCTAAAGGAGGCTTTATGGGGTTGTGGAGGCTGCAGGCTGAGCTGGCTGCTGGGACTGAATGGAAGGACAATTTAGAGGATGTGGAAGAGTGATTACGATCATGCAATAAGAAAATGGGTTGGGGACACCTGATTTAAAAGGGTCCTGCAGAAAATCCAGCTCACCTGCAAAGTGATGCATATTTAAAAGAAAAAAAAAAAAATTTAGATAAAATGCAAATTTTTTTTATCGTGTTTAGTCAAGATTTGAAAGCTTTGTGTTTGTAGGTCAGTGCATCAGTGTAGTTTATGTTTTGAAACTGCAAAATTCAGCACAGCAACAGCATTGCAACTGTAAGTTGGTATCATTTGTTACATCTGCTACTGAGATGCTGAGAATAAATCAGAGATGCACCAAACACATTTTCACCAGCTGATATTATCTGTTAGGTCTGAACTCCCAGTTTGTTAAGATTCAGCTTTTCTTCCCTAGAACTACAGTACATACAAACTCATTAGTGTAAACTTTGTATTCTTTACCATTTAAATGTTGTTAAACATTGACCATAACAAAAATATTACAGTGAAGACTCCTTGGGGGAGGTAATCCAACAAAAAGTTAAGAGATTACAAGACTCATTATATTCGGTTTGTTTTAGTTTTATAAATCAGCAACTTGTGTTAGTTTTCATCTTTGATGCATTTAATGCACAGAAAAAAAAAAAAAAAAAAAAGATTTTCAGAATTTGACCATTAAGTCACTGATAAGAGCTGATCAATAAAATATTGGGTGATTTTGATCACTGATTAGTGGATTTCTCAGAAATTGGACCTATAAAAATCATCCTTGCAATTTCATAAAGGACTGATTGAAATAAGATATGTGTTTCCTGTCAGAAATTCCTGTTTTGCATTCCAATAATATGTTTAATCTGCTAGATGGAGTCTCATCGCAGTAGTTGCCCCCACCGACACAGAGATTAAAGGTCACTGAGAGAGTTGAAGCATCATGATGACAAATGAACAGAAAACCAGTGAGGGAAATATTAACCAATCACAGCTGACAACATCTTTGCAGTTTTTTATATTATTTTGCCATTGTTTGATTTTCTAATATCCCCTAAAAATTTATAGCACATTAAAAGACTTATCCATCAAGTATTTCTGCAAAAAGATATGTTTTTGTTAACAGAGCACATTCAGTAATATTTAATAGCCAACAGTGTGACAACTCAGAGGGGTGATATTTGTCCTGAGGTGAGACAGGGTTTTTCTTTTTGGCTTAGTCTTATAGTGAGGAAATTCAGTTTTGTTTTTCTTCTTCTGTGTTTTACTTAAGGTTGTCTCAATAGTCTCCTGTGCTCATCTGCAGCCATGGAGGCGGATGGAGAGCAGAACCAGCAGGGAGCCTCGACCAATGGGAGTGCAGCGTCTGGGGCAAGCTCCCGCCCCTCACCAATGAATTCCATGTCTGCGTATGAAAGGCAGGCGGTTCAGGTAGGTCTCAGTTTGTGTGAGTAATACGCCATCTGCTTACCTCAATAGCTGTTTGTGTTGTAGCAATTTAAGGCCACAAAGTCGACTTCAAAGAGGTAATGTTGCCACAAACATTCAGAAACAATCTGGTGTGCCAAGCCCAAGATTAGTCATGAAGCTAAACTAAAGAACTGAATTCAAATCCTGACTGTTCTAAAGGGTCTGTCTGTTTATAGAGTTTATCACCTTCCTGTATTATGGCTTTAGGTTTTATATTTAATGGTGAAAGCAGTTCGATGTATTTTACAAAGGGAGGTTACAATCACTTCTGTTGCCATGGAAAAGAGCAGAAATTTTTCCCTCTCTTGGAGTGTTTCATGTCCCACATTTTTTTATGTGCGTAAAGTTTCAATTAAGTGACCGAGGTAGGATGGTCAGGCTCATGTTGGACAAAAACAACTCTGCATGCCTGAATTTTAAATTGCATTGTCTTGACTCCAGAAATCTGTTAGATATAATATGTAGTAAACCTAAAATAACTCAAAGTAACTGGCTTTTTGTTGTTGTTCTTTTATTTTGGTGGCAAAAAATATTTTTTTATTCACTGTTAATATGCAGATTAATTAAGTACAGAATCAAATTTTGTGGGGTTTTTCCAAATCCACATACTTACGGTAAAAAAAGAAAGACAAGAATGAACGTTTTATGTAATTCCAGACTTTATCCTGTTTTTGGTAATTTTTTGTTGTCTTGTTTATTTTCTGCCATTTTTATTTCTTTAAAAATTTCCCTTTCTTGCTTTTTTCTGTTTTTCCTTCTGCCTTTCCTTCCTTTCTTCTTTACATCTTTTTTTCTTTCTCCTTTCTGTTCTTCCTGACATGTTTCTTTTCTTACTTTCCTGTTTCTTCCTCCCTTTTTTCTTTTCTTCCTTTTATCTTCCTTTCTGACCTGATTTCATTATGTGTTTTTGCTGCCTGTATTTAAAAGCCTTTTAAAGAACTTTTATATTTATGCTTGTAAAATTAGCCATAAATATACAGAAAAGTGAGTCTGGAAAAGTGTGAAATATGAAATTGAAATTGAGGAGGAACTCTGGTTATATAACTAAAGAAAGAAGGTAATTGTATCCATTTGTTTTCCCAAATTGTGTCTTTGGGTAGTAATCTTTCTAATTTATGTCTTACACTGATAATGAGTGAGAGAATCGGGTAGGTAATGGAAGAGAGTGAGACTTGGAGGAGGCTGGGTGTTATTTTCTCAGGCCTTTGCCACCGTCCACCACCATCTGTCTTTGTCACCCTGCACATACTAATCCAAGCCACCGCGCTCGCATTCATCCTCTCAACTTATTACTGTATGAGGCTCAGCTCATACATCAGGCAGCTGGCAGGAAGCTGCAGCAGCATCTCTCCCTCCTGTTCTTGTTGATCTCACTTTGTAGTTTTCTTCTCTCATTTAAAATCTTTCTTCCTTTCCTTGTATAGCCTCGTTTTAGATTAGTTTCCTTTTAACAGAAATCCACCTAAATCACTTCAGTTACTTCTTGTCTTTTCTTCGTTTTACCTGCTGCTCTCTGTTCTCTCCCTGAAACTGCTTGTCATGATTCTCAATTTTAATATTTTTGTCATTACCTCTAGGCCCTGCAGGCATTGCAGAGACAGCCTAATGCAGCTCAGTACTTTCAGCAATTGATGCTGCAGCAACAAATCAACAGTGCCCAGTTGCAGAATCTGGCTGCTGTGCAACAAGTCAAGGTAAATATCATGAAGCTCATTACAAAATCCATTCTGTTTATTGCAAAGATTTGTTTTAAATTGATCAAATAATGCATGTCTAAAGAATGGATTGCAAAATAAGCCAGGGCGCAGTAATAAAATAACACTGGACAGCTGTTGTGTTATACTGGCAGACATACGACCAGAGACACTGAGCCACGTCCTCTGTCAGCCACACGACAGCCTCTGTAACCACGTTTGTTTGGATTCAAGCGAAGCCTCACACATTTTTTCTTCTTCTTCTGTTTTTCTTCTCTTTGTCTGGTCTCTTACAGGCAACTCTGGCTGCCAGTCGTCAGTCAAGTCCGTCCAGCAGCTCTTCTCAGACCACCAGCACTACAGTAGTACGCTTTGTTTTTTGTTGCTAGCTTAAAGCAAAAAAATGAATAATATAAAAAAAAACTTTTAATTACAAAGCCTCATTTTTATGGACATTAATTAGCTGAAGATATACTGATCTTAGCTTTTTTGGGCCGATTCCAAGACCTTTTTTTTGACTGTTTGTAAAAGTCTTTGATATTTCCCTGGGTTAGAATTTTCTCTTCAGAAAGAGCTGTGAACTTATTTGATGAAACTATTTTATGGAAAAACAGAAAAACCTCACAGGAGATCATGAGTAGATAATGGGAAACACTTCCAGTCATCCGTCGTCAAAGCGGATCACTGGAAGCAAGCTTGATTAAAAATGTCTCCACTTTCTTCTTAGTTGAAAAAAGTCAGATGCAAAACAACCAAAGCTGCATTCAAATAAATAGGTGCAAGGGCGAATAAGACTGGTAAATAAAAAAACATGAATCCAGAAAACTCCTATGGATGTCAACATGACTCTCACAGGATCCCATAAGATTAAAGCAGGTACTCATGAGGTCTACCAAAAACTGAGAGGAATAATGGCTTACAGATATCCAGATTTCTGATATTTATTTATGTCCGTCTTGTTTCTTAAATGATTTCAAGCTTGGTGTGAAATCATTTAAAAACCTAGATTTCTAGTCTGATTCAATAGCATAATCTATCAGTGTTTAAGTGGAAAATCCAGAGTACACTTTCTGATAGATAAACCCCCAGCACAGATAAATTATATGTTTAACCTTGATTATTAATTCCTTAGCTAGGTTACATTTAAAATATACTGTCCTAAATCAGATCCAGTTCAGTTCTTAATTCAGTCAAGATGATGCGGTTTGATTCTAGTCAGAGCCATCAAGCATTCTCTCTACAGAGAATGCACTTCAAGAAAATTCATTAAGAAAAGAAAGAGTTCTACATATTAAGGTCTCACACTGTTGCTCTTCAGGCCAGTGTAACATCTGGAGCAGGTTCCACAACCAGCAGCCGTCCTTTAGGTGCCTCAGCGACGTCCACCATCAGTCAGTCCGTGCTGCTCAGCGGAGCGACAGGCGGTCAGGGACAAATGTACCTGAGGGTGAGTCTCCCTCAGAAAGCCATATTCTCTGATCATATCAGTGTCAGCCATGACTTGCCATTTGTCCTGCAGGTCAACCGCTCCCTGAGACCCCCCATGTCCCCCCAGCTCATCTTCATGCCCGGTAGCACAGCGACCGCTGCTGTAGCAACCGTCGCCCAGCAGTCTCAGAGTCAGCAGCAACAGGAAGTAACTCCAGCCTCCTCCTCCAGCGGCCAGTCAGATAATGACCAGGTTTGCGGAGTAACTGAGCCGACGATTTCAAGTTGCGTTTTTGTCAGGCTGTGTCGCAGAAGTGCTAATGTCACTGAAACATTTCTTGTGTCTCTTTAGGCGCAGAACCTTGCCATCAGAGGTGTGTCGAGTCCCAAAGGTATGGGTGTTAAAACCGAAGCCCCAGACAGGACTGACTCAGGTTCGGAGAAAGAAAGTGGTTTTGACTCACCTCATTTACTAGTTTTCCCTTGTGATTATTTTACAGCAGATCCTTTTACAGTAATTAAAAAATGTAGGACTCCATTCCTTCTGTCTGTCTAGAGTTGACAGGTTTGATTTATAAAGGTTTTCATTTTGATGTCTATTCTAATTGTTTCATATTTTGTCTTATTTGTCTCTGCAAAGTGACAAATAAGTTATTTAGTTCCACGTTAACAATGAAAATAACCTTCTTTTGACTATTAAATTAACTATTTGAACTTACTTGTATTTTCTAGCTGTGGAAATAGTTAGAACACCCTACAGCTAGTCTTCTCACCTGGTGGAAATAAGTTCAGTAAGAGGCTTTTTTACCAGCCTCTAACATCAGTCTGAGGAAAAATTACCTCATTCCTTCCTTTCAGCTGTGATATATTAGAGATATTTCTTGCATGAACAACCCATTTACATTATCTGAAAAAGCTAGAGTTCTGGGCTTTTAGTGTGTCCAGGACCTTTTATTTCAACCAGTCCTTAGTGGAATTACTGCTGTATTTATGGTCTTTGTCATGTGGCAGGATCTTGTTTGGTTTCATCTTTTATTTTGACAGATGGTTTTATATTTTCCTCCACCCTCCTCTAATAGACTGTATATTTTCTGTTTGATTGTAATCCGTATTATCATTTTTTTTCTTTGTTCAGCTTCCTACTCGCTGGTCCAGACGTCCCACCCATCAACCCCACAGTCCCCAACTAAACCCAACCCACAGCCACCTCACATCAAGATCCCTACCTACCCCCAGCCTACGAACCTTAAAGCACACTCCGTCTCTTCGTCCGGTGCCTCTTCCTCGTCCTCATCCTCCACCTCCTCCATCCCTCTCTCCCAGCTGCTGCTTCATGGAACTCGAACACTGACCACAGGGACCACAGCTCCCACAGCGGCACACGCACTGGTCCTGACATCCAATGCCACATCACAGGCCCATGGCTACCCGGTTGGCACGGCGACCATCAAACCTGCTGTCAACGCTCAGACTCTGGTAGTGCAGCCTTTGCAGAAAACGGCGCTCGGCACGGAGAAATCGGGCCACTCTAATGGACCCATTCCCATCCAACCGAAGACTTTTCAGGGTCTCCGCGTTCCCCTTCAGCTTCCCTCCAGAAACCCCCCTCCCATCTTGCCTGCCCCCCCACCTGCTAGCAGTTCCAACCATTCATCCCAGCCTCCTCACATCCCGGTCCAAATTGTGGGGGCGAGGCAGAGCACGCTGGGGGGCACCCAGGCTCTCGCCCTGGCCCGTGGCAGCTGCAGCCAGGAAGGAGCGGCTGTGCTCAGCAGCTCGTCCAGCCTGCTCACCATGGTGGCCGCCATCGCCTCCAGGGAAGGCGGGGTTGTGGGCAGAGGGGTGGGGCTTAAGACTCTCCAGGCTCCCCAGGAGGCTGCTCCACCAGCCCAGGCTCCTCAAGTTCATCCCCAGACCAATCAAAGCTCTGCACAGAGTCAGAATGGACCTGCATCTCATAGCTCCGCCTCCTCTCAGTCACCAACCGTTACAGCTCCTCCCCCATCGCAGTCTCGCTCCACGCACTCCCTCCCACAGGTGACTGAAGAGCAGAGAAGAGCTCGGCTGACAACCAATGGAGACTCATCAGGCGGCCAGACTCCACAGGTCAGATAATTACTGTCTTTTGCCAGTTATATCGGGATAAAGATACCTGACAGATGATGGTGCTCAACACCATGCTGTGCCCTATATAATGTTTACAGCTGTTACAGCTCCTCCCCCATTTCTTGAAAATGACATTTCTTAGACATTAATCTTTGCCTCTTTTGTTTGTGGTGTGTTGCTATTTAGTAGGTTACATCTTGCATCGTTGCCTGGGTTTTCCCGTTCATGAAGTCTTTTTCAGATTGTGGTGCTTTTTTTGTTTCTAATTGAAATGATTCCTCACAGTTTGAAAAATCTGAAATCTGTTCCCAACTTCATCTTTTCATTCTGCTTGTTTTGTTTTAAGGGAAAGCAGGTGAACGCCTCCCTAAAAAGAAAATCAGACTCTGGTTCAGCAAATGATGAAGACGGTCCGTCTCCTCCACGGCTCCAGCCAGTCAGAGACCACACCTCTGCACCTCCAGGCAACCCGATCAGTGCAGGTAACTTCACAGTAAACAAGGGGAGCATGACATTTTTTTATTGCTAAGACAATAAAACTCTCCTATTATCAACTAGGCTGTTGTAGCACACTGGTTGCATGACTTTGTGTGATGCAACTGCGTCAAATATTCTGACACAGTTAAGCCCAAAATTATTAATGCTCCTGGTAGATTTATGTCTCAATGTAATCTTTTCATTCTGTTGACATGTTTCCTCAATTTGCATCTCCTGGAGGATCTCAAAAACTCTCAAACTTAGACCAAATCACCAACAGTAAATTATCCGTAAAATAACAACATACCAGTGGAAACATGCAATAAACTGGTTAGCAATTACAAGAAAGGTTTTAAGGGTTTTTTAGTACCAGTAAAGATTTTTCCACTGATTTGGAAGACTAATGACTAAATATCCTTTGACTTGCCATTTTTTAAATTAAAATAAAAACAGCTAAATATATATTTTAATTTATACACTTTTTACTTTCCTTACTGTCTTTGAGAAATGCAGTCTTTTTCCTATCTCTAACAAACTTCTTGATTAAATGAAATACAGCATTTTTTAATAAAAAATGTATTTTAAATCTACAAGAAGGATTAACAAAAATAAATAAATACATTTGGCTTAAGTGTAGTTATCGTTGCTCTCATGGAACAAATGGCAAATAAGTATTTCAAACAGCAAAAGTTACAATTCCAACCATATTTAGATTTGGAAGTTGCAAACTTTAACAAAGTAAATCACAATTCATTTGGTGACTTTTTTTTTTCTTTTTTTTTTTTTTTTGCTATAATGATAAATATTGGCCCACAACTCCTTCACAAAGACATACTTCTTTAAATCATCCTGAACAGGTAATGGAAAAGTCTTTACTCTTTCTCTACCTCTGCAGGTTCTGCTTCTTCTCCTCCCGCCTCCTCCTCTCCCACCCCGATCCTGTCTGTGTCTCGGGGGGCTTGCTGTCAGGGGGAGCGGGCGTCCCCACCTCAGGCTGTAGTTAAACCACAAGTTCTCACTCATCTAATTGAAGGCTTTGTTATCCAGGAGGGAGCAGAACCGTTCCCAGTGTGTACAATACATTTTTGGATTCATTAATTCCTTCCCATGTACGCGGCCCCGTGTTATTACCGATTTTTGTTTTTCTTCTTCACCAACAGATTTGTGGTCCAGCAAAGGACTCGGCTGGAGAGGATCTAACGGACGATAGTCCAGACACTAACCAATCAGAAACAGTCACTACGGCAACAGGTATCACCTGAGCGAACTTGAAATCTCTACTTCCTTATAACAGCAGTCAATTTGTGAATTCCTCAAGAAAGTAGATCCTTAACTTGGCTGAGATTTCCAAGAGGCGTCTGAATTTAGCCTGTCGAAAAACCGAATTTGAAACCTCAGAAAGGTAAAGCAGAGCAACTTTACTGAGCTCAGCAGATGTTTCAACATGTAGTAGAAAATAATTTCCCTTTTGCAACTCAGAGCTTCTCCTTAATTTTTTTTTTCTTTTCAAACATCACTGATACTCAGTACCTAGTTGTTGTTAGCAGTTGCAAAGAACAGCGCTCTGCCATCTGTAAAAATTACATTGATCTTTGCCAATACTTCATTGCAAGTTATTTTATAATGGTAACATCAACAATGTGTCTCCACTTTTATGGTTGAACTGAATGGGAGATTGTTTAATGGTTACAACAGTACAAAAAAACTTTAGTAATTTGTGTGTTCCAGTATTGTCTGGAAAACTATAAACAGTAACAGTAGGGTTACTAAGTAACGCGTTACTGACATCACTTCCCGTGACCTCAGCGTTATTAGCACCACGCTCTGACCAGCTGAACTAACCGGCCATACATAATGTTGAGTTTTCATCGATTTAAGAAAAACTTACCTGATTTTACCACAAGGCAGATTTGAGAAAAGTGCTCATCTTCTAATGTTTTTCAAAATCAATATGCATAATTATTTAATTTAAAGCCTTCTATTATTTTGAAGAGTTGATTTTCTGAAACCCTTTATGTTTCAATTGGCCAGTATGGTGATTGAACCCATACTGGAGGTTTTTACTCAGCATCATTGTCCAGACTGATTGTTGGTGTCATGACTTTTGGGGCGCTGACCGTATTTATCTCACATTCACAGGGTGTCTCCTCATCATTAAAAAGTCTTTAATTCGTTGAAAAAAAAAAAAAAAAGAAGTAAGTACATAATCACAGGTCTTAATTTTTTTGGTGGCAGGACTATTTTATCATTCTATGTAGTTCCTTTTTCTAGTGGGACTTTTTTTGTTCCACTGCCAACAAACCTTTGCTAGCTTGATGCTTTTTTGTTTACAACCAGACAGTCACCAGAAGTCAAGATGATAATAGGCCTGTTCTGCTCTCAGACTCTTAGTCCGCCTTGCATTGTTCAACAGTTTGGACCTTGTTTGACTTTGCGACTGCGTTATAACAGCACAGTTTTAATTACAGCTTCCAAACTGGGAATTTCCACTTCTGAGTTTAACTGCAAGAGAGCTGAGAATGAAAAAAGTAAATAAAATCTCAGCAAAGTACAACCCTTGCCTTCTCTCAACCCTGTGATTATGTACATTAGGAACAAAACCTTGAAAGAATGAGTCTCTTTAATTCATATTGTCATATATTTATGAAAGTTTGGTAGTTATATTAAGTAACTTCTGTCTTCTCTTTTGAAACCTCAGTGCTGAAGTGTGAGTACTGCAAAAACTTTGCTCCTGCCAACCAGTTCAGAGGCACCAAAAGGTTCTGCTCCATGTCTTGCGCCAAGAGGTACTTTACATGCATGAAACATGCGACACAATATATACAGTAGATATAAGATGATACACATCATCTTATAAACTCACTTCATTTCAAGCTGCTGTAGCCACTCATATTTCATGGTTCTCTGAATCCTTTCAGCTGTCTCTAGAATTTAAGCAAATCTAATTGCAGCAAAATAAATCATTTATTTATTTTTTTTTTAATTCACACATTGCATTTTAAAAGTGTTTATCCCCTTGAACTTTTGCACTCATGTTACAACCACAAACACCAATGTGTTCTGTTGAGGTTTTATCCTATTGACCTGGGCAACTCAATTGCATGCTAAGATGGGTCAGATTTTCTAACTTAGGAATAAAGTCTGACCAAAACACAGAACCACACACTCATTGCAAATTAAGCACTGCGGATAGTGCAAAATAATATTTGTCACATTAATCAGGATTAAATTTAGTTTGTAACACTTTTGGGTCCTAGTCTTCATGAAGACTTATTGTTTGAATCAAACTAATTACTCTTAAAGACACAAAGCAATGCACTGCGTTCAGGGTTTATAATGCCACAGAATTTTGTGGCATGATAAACCTGTTACGTTCATGCTCCTTACTATTACTATTACTTATTATTTAAAGGTTATCAAAATGTATGGATTTTTCTGTTGTTTTTCTAGCAAAACCATGAACTGGGCCATTTGGAAACCTATTCTGAGCTGCATGTGGGCCGCAAGCAAACAAAAGTCTTAGCAAACTCAAGAATCTATGTTCAGATCTAAATATATCCTCTGAGGTTTATCACTGAACATTATTACAGAACAAACATCATGAAGACCAAGATACACAGAGAAACAAAAGTGAAAAGGAGGAAGCTCTTGTTCATTAAAGACAAGGGGAACCTGGTTTGCTGTCTGGCAGCAGGCCATGCAGATAACACGGTAAATACATTCTGCTCCGGTGATACCAAAATTAAACATTTTGGCCTACTCTTAAAATACATACTCTGTTGAAACTGGCACCTCAACATGCCATACCGACCCAGAAACATGGTGGTGGCAGCATCAAGTTGTGGGGACAGGGAACTTAGTAATAGATTATATAATGTTTGATGGAGCTAAATACAAAAAAAAAAAAAAAAAACCCTGTTGGAGGTTGCAATAGAGTTTTGGCCAAGATGTAGATTTAATTTTTAGCAGGATAAAAACCTGCAGATGCAACCAGAGCTACGATAGGCCGGCTTAGAGCAAGCATATTCATGTTTTATATTGGCCTAGTCAAAGTCCATCCCTAGATCCTTTCAATAATCTGAGGCAAGACTTCAAGCATCATTTTGATGTGTGCTGTCCATTAGATCAAACTCATTACTCCAAAGAAAATGATCCAAAATTCCAAAAAAGTTCTACAAAGTACTGACTGAGACAAACACATGCTACATTTTTCAGAATTTTATTTGCAAAAGTTGTTGAAAACCATGTCTGTAACTTCCCTTTCACCTCATATTAAGCACTTGTTTGTGTCGGTCTATCACATAAAAGCCTGGTGAAAAATATGCAAAAATGTGAGTTAAAAAATGTGGAAAAGTTCAAGGGGTGTACATTTGTTAGCAAAATGCCTTATATAATGTAGAGATTAATCATAATCAGCATGAATCCACAGAGGAATCTGGTTGTCCTGTGAATTATCATGTGGCTTCAGCTGTATGTTCACAGCATGTGTGTTTTCTGTGCTTCTTAAATTACTTTTTTATGTTTAAATATTGCTACAGACAAACTTCATTCATGTTGCAATTCCTATCTTGCTTGGAAATGTTTGTCTTCTGAATTTTCTATTGAACTGGCATCATTTTGTGATTTTTTATATTGCATTTATTACATTATGTTTCATAATATAAACAATGTACATTTTGCATTGTTTGGAACAGTATTTTGTCAGCATATGAGTTTGAAATTATTTTGCTTCTGCTTTGCATTTGTCTCCTTGCCCGATGCGTGTTTATTTCTTTACCACGCATGGTGCAAAGAGACAAAAACTGTGTGTTGCTCGTCCCGGCTTCAGTACCGTATATGTCACTCTTTGTCTACGATACAGTATGTATTGGTTCCCCAGGTACAACGTCAGCTTCAGGCAGAACTTTGGGATGCGACACAGTCACAGCCAGCGTCAGGATCAGGACCACGCTTCGGACCGGGACCAGGACCAGGGCCAGGGACAGGGTCACTTCTCTAACTCGGAAGAGGAAGGAGGGATTGCAAGGCGGAGGGTTCCTCGTAGGACTAGCTCAGAAATAGCCAGTGCAAAGATCGCAGGAAGACCAGTACCTGCAAAGGTGAGAGAAAAGTTCTGTGTAAAACTTTATTAAATAATCAAAAATAGGTATTAAATTTAATCAAAGTGGTTTCTGTAACAATGAAACTTTTGAGAAATGAACCGTCAAACTCAATTTGGCACCATCTGACACTTGACACTGGAGGAACTTAGAGGTTTGGTGCCATCTAGTGGCCACAACAAAATCACCAAATTGCAGTTGTTTTTGTAATCCTTTACTTTTATTGACATTAGACCTTCTTTAAAGTGTACTATAGATACCTCTTTTCTTAAATTGCGCCACTTTAGTCTTTATTTGAGCAACATTTTCTGGTAGATAAGCTGCGTTCAAGTGGTTAGAGTGCTTTTATAGTTTTACTGCTATTTTCGGGGATTCATCAAAGACCAGATTTGCTCCAGATTGTGATTGGTGTTCTGCTGTTGTGGACTTGTTACACAACAGGACAAAGAAAGTTTAAATAATAAAACAGGCAAAAAGTGAAGTGAATGTATGCAAATTCTGATTAGATCTGTGAGCAAGGTGCTATTATTCAAATGTTTTAGGATAATCGGCTTTTACAGAGGTGTGACAACAGGTACACGTCTGTAAACGTACAGGTTTGTGTTGCGGCAATGCCAGGATGGGAAGGCGTCAGCAGTGACAATCAACTGTTACTCTGTGTTCCTCTGCAGTATCGGTCAGCAACCTTTTCCATTCAAAGAGCCACTTTTGCCCCTACTGCAACAAAATAAAATTGTTTTCTAAATGTGTACTACATAAAATGTTTTAGTATGAAAGCTGGCAAAATTAAACCAAAATGTATTTCTATTTTCAGATTTTAGAAGAAAATTATTCCTCTGTTACAAGAGGGATTATTTTAGAATGAAGTGAACTTTTTCTAAAAATATGAAAAATGAAGAAAGGTAGGCAGAAGCTAGATAATTTCATAAGCCTGCTCTAGGTATTAAAAGTGGATTTTGCATAAGAATATATGGAAAAACAAACACAATGAACATTTCTTTCTTTATTTATAGTAAAAGAAATGCCACAGTGAAGTTGCAGGTTGCAAGTCATTCACTGATTGGCGACAACGCAATTAAAGGAAAACACAAAGGATTAATTTGTGAAAATTACTACTTTTTAACTGAATGTGGCACTAATTGTTAGCGGATCTCATTTAAGATTTTGTTAAGTAATTCTACAGTTTCTACATTATGAATTGTCCAGTAACCCTCGCCGCCCGCCTCTTCCACCCACAGTGCCGCTCAGAGTCCAGCCATTCAGACGAGGAGTCCAGTGAACAGGAGGATGAAGAAGACGCCATGTCTCTGTCACCTGCTTCTTCGGCTTCCTGCCACCAGCCGCCTCCGCCAGCTGCAAACGAGAACTCAGCACCCAACTGCCTGCCCACTAGCCCTGCCCAGTGGACAGTGGGGGAAGTGTCGCAGTTCATTTCTTCACTACAAGGTTAGAAGATCTGACTTCTGTCTTCCACCTTTTTCCTTTTCACTTTACTCATCCATAACAGTAATTAAGCGGTTTGCTTTTTTGTGTTGGTGTTTCTACAGTTTGAATGAGTTCTGTTAAATCCCTGTTTTCCATCTTTTCTTCCTACTTTGCTTGTGTTGCTGTTGCTCTCAGGCTGCAAGGAGCTCGCTTCCCAGTTCTTGTCACAGGAAATTGACGGACAGGCTTTGCTCCTGCTGAAGGAGGAGCATCTCATGTCCACCATGAACATCAAATTGGGCCCAGCCCTGAAGATCTGTGCTCACATCAACAATCTGAGGGACTAACGGTCGAGATCCTGGACCAGGATCAGACGCGGAGCTGTTGAAAGGGGGAAGGGAGGACCTCCAGGTGAATGTATATGAGGTTCATTAAGATTTCAAAACAGACTTTCCACTTGAACTGACTGCTTCAGAATTGATGCTTGTTGTCGGATTTCTCTCATATTTGCGAAGATTGAAATGAATATCTGCTTGGTAATTTATCTAAAAACTGTGTTGGATGAAGATTTTTGGTGAAGGTACTGATCGCTGCCCAAAATCGCTCCATGCAACACATAAATGAAGATTTTATTTTCTTATTGTTTTGCACTTCAAAAACAAATGGCTGAAACATTTTTTTTCCCTACATGTATGGAAAATAACTCCTCTTTTTGAAAGGTAGGGCTGTCATATTTCATGTATTTGTGAAATTGAGTTTTTCTAGATCACGTTGATTTACTTGTCAAATTAAAAATGGTTGCACAGACAGCTATTGTTAATTTGGAAGGAAGCTCTGAACTCTAAAATGGCTCCTTGTGGGTTTTTGTGCGGAAAAATGTTTATTTGGAACAATGTCTTTTGAGGAAAAAATTGTTGCCAAGGTGAAAAGTGTTTATATACTGAGCTGTTATTCAGTAGGAATGACCATCATCATGTATAAATGCTGGGTTCCCTCTAGCTAACAGGGTACAGAGAGAGAACAGGGTACGAAAAGCTGAAATGCCAGACAAGACTCCAAATGAAACCCAAAACGCTCACAGTTCTGGGACTATATCACATGTAGAGAAGACTTGAACATCCCACTGGTTTATTTTACATGATGTAAAGTAGACAAACACGACAGCAGCAAATCTTTAGGATTTCTTTGTAGCCTGAGAAAAAGTTGGAATTTACTTTGACAATTTTCCAGAAAACACAATATGGAAAAATATTTGAATTTCAAGACATAAGATATAACAATCCTTATCTCTAAATTGTGAATACTTACCTTCATTTATATTTCAATTAAAATATTTTTAATCTTAGAATTTCTACACCTTAAAGTGATTTTTTTTTTTTTTTTTTGACAAACTTAGTTTTTGGTTTGGTTTAGAGTTACTAACTGACATAACACACAAATTCAAAAGGGCCGTTTCAATTATTATTTTTTGCATCTGGACCCTGTGGACCTGTGTGTTGTTAACACTGAGTCTTGTTAGGGTGTCAAACAAAACTCCCTCACAGTCTTGTTTGACTGAAACCTCTCACAGAACAGACATTTAAAGTTTACAAACTACTTTAAAGGGGCTGTATTTGCAGATGGGTAAACCAGTACAGATTTACCAAAACAAAGTGTTAAGTTGATTAAACTTGCCAAAAACATATAAATTATTGCTCTTTGCCACACCTCTAGATCAGAAACCAACCTTAACATAATCTTGGTACATTTTTTTTTTAATACAGAAAAATAAAACCCAACTAGTTATTTATTTATTTTTTTTAACTCAAAAGTCCAGAAAAATCTCTAAGATTTGAGTTTGGAAAAGCATTGAAGTCTGAAATGAAAAACATGCAGGAAACTTGATTTTTTCACTTTGTCTCATTAAGCTTTATTTAAGGAGACCTACTGTTTTTTTTTATCATTATTATTTAAACTGTATAAACAGAAGCTTGTAGGAAATGCTGTTTGAAATGTGAAATAAAAATGAGCAGCAAGCGACACTAAAAGCCAGCTGGTAAGGTATCTGTAAACTGAGTTGTTGTGAACCGTCTTGAGGAAATGGGAAATGTGGACCTACATTTGTCACGGACTAGCAAACCATTACATCAGACTGAATGACTGTGTGAATACGAAAACCTTAAGCTATACTGTAGTAAGTGTAAAAAAATTGCCTTTATATTTAATTGCACATTTGTTTGCTCGACTTTTTAGTTTGAGCCTTTTTTTATGTCTAAGTTTTCTCATGTTCTATCGTGGCCTTTCTTACTAGTCTACACTAGATTTAGTCGAGGACTTTTCATATCATTCCTTCTTTTCTACGAACACCCTTAATTTTTAAAACCTTCTTCTTTGAAGCAATGACATCCATTGCTTTTTCCCAAAGCGTGACTGAAATAGTAGCTACCTTGATCAAGGAAACTTCTCTGTCTTCCTTATAGCTTTGTCTTATATTGTGTACTTACCACCAATATTTACCTTTGTAGCTAGCTATTTTTGGCTTCATTGTGTTTGGTTGTGGCTGCTTTCTTTCAAGAAGGGATAATCCTTGATGTGTGTTTTTTCAGTTTTCCCAGGATTCTGAAGTATTTAAATTTGCAGGTCCTTCCACGTGTAAAGTTGGATTAAAAGGACTCATTGAATGTGTTGTGAGCCTGTTAGTTCTTGTGTAATGTTTTTATTAGGTGGATCCAGATTTGTTCATTTGATCTACATTTGCCCAAACAAGCAGCACCTTTCATCCCTAAATTACTGAAGATTCTGCAAATCTTTCATTTGCAATAATCAGAAAAACTGCAAAATCTTGAAGGAGTGTGTTTGACGAGGAATGATTGATATTATAATGCAAATAAATAATCAAGAAACTGTTGTAGAACTTCGTTTCCGGAGTCTTGATTTTTATCCAGACAGTTGTTTTATGATATAGCTCCACCTCTCCATCCACTGGCTTAGAGTTCATAATTCCATATTGGAAACTTGTTTGATTTCTTCTTGGCGAAACAGAGACTAGGTTTTATCAATACTGTATTCTCCATTCAAGAAAAAATCTATTAAATACTACTGTATGTTCATGAAGTCATAATTTATTTGTCTGAGCACTGCACATAAACCCTGAATCGTATCATTTCATTGTGGCGATATGGATCAAATTAATAAAATATAAGGAATACTTTTTGGTATGTCTTTAAAAAGAAGACAGGACTGACTTTAAAATGATCATAATTTAAATATGTTTTAAGTGTTAAGTCCAAGACAACCAAGGTATTATTTACCAAAATATATACATGTTTATGAAAGAATAAGTTACCTAAGACATACTACATGGTTGTGCTTCATATTTTATATTCCAAAACTACTTAAAATATAAAAACATGTTTTCTAAACAAACAATGTAATTGGCATATTTAATTCCCCTCGCTTTTTTTGTGTGTGTTCTTGCAGCAGTACTTGGTACTTTAAGGAATTTGTTTCGCTGGACTGCGAATAATGGCTCCAACAGAGTCCTTTGTCACAGCAGTTCCAGCCAATCAGAACACGGCGTAGTTGAACGCTTCTCCATATCCTGCCTCCCTCATGTATCTTTCCATGTTCAGTGGCTCAGGCACCCTTAGAGCTGTGCTCCCATTTGCCGATTGCTCTCCTTCATGAAGCATACTAATCAGTCTGGCGACCGAGGGACGCCCTTGGGGGCTCCAGCTGCAGCACGATTTCATCATGGAGTACCTACAAACACAGTTAAAGAGTGAAAAACTCAAACATGTATATTTGCAATTTACTTAAGCAGAAAAACATGAGTGTGCGTCCTCAGAGTTTTGAATGCCACAGAAGGGACAACCTCCATGTTGTATGGGAGCAGGGCACTGTAAATATGTTACTAATAAGATGTTTGGTAATTAATATGAATTACCTTAAAGTAATTTCTGTATGTCTATTTGTATGAACAAATATTTTCCACATATGATCTGTTGTTTTTCAGTTTGATATCCAGTAATTTAAGGAAGTCTTTGGCTATTTTGACATAAAACTGATATGATCAAGATTTTGTCTTTTTTTTTTCTGTAAATCAGGTGATAAAGTATCCTTTTCTTAGGCTAAAATTCACTAATATACTCCAAATGTTTTCAGAAACAGAATAACCACAGAAACACAAAAAATGTCAGACAATTAAGAAATACAGTTTTAGATTTAAACTGAACTAGTTCACTCATTTTTCTCTATCGACATAAGTTTATTAAAATATTTTCTGACCAGCTACTGCCCTTTTCACTCTTCATGTGTAGATATGGGATCATGGTAATGTGTTTCTGCATAAAGACTGTTTTCTGCAGCCGTTCTTACAGTGTGTTGGAGCAGTTGGTTGGTCGTATCACAGTTTTTCCTCTTTGGAGATACTGTAGAAGTTCAGTCGACATGATTTGAGCAAAAGGTGGGTCACCTAAAAGCAGAGAGGTTTTCATTACTTTATTATTTTATGACTTCCTGGCTATCTTGTTTGTAACAGTTTACTTAAAGTATTTACAAGACTGATGTTAAAATATTACTAAATTTGTTAACTTGGTAAGGAGATTAATAACTTTTATCAATTTCCTTCAAGATACTGTATTGAGTGATTTTTCTTTTTCTTTTTTATTTTCAAAAGCATGAAAAAAAATCAATCTTAAAGAAATGCAAATAATGTCCAACAATCTCATTACACTCCTCCTCATACTCCCATTATTTTTGGAAGACTCCTAACACTGCAGGCTGAAACAGGGACAGACCCTTTACAGTCTCTACATCCCCATAGTTTTTATTTTCGGTTAGTCTGTAAATTAGTCATTTTCAACACAGTCTTTCACAACAACAATTTTAATCAGGTTTTAGCTAAAAGTAATGGACATCTGAAGCATATATTTGAGTTTTACTCTTTTTTTAGAGTAACTTTTTTTTTTTTTGTTTAGACTTCTCTTTTCCTTAACTTGTGCAGTTTCCTCCTCTTTGTTGGTCAAATCTAAACTTTATATAGCTATGTGATTTAAGAAAGTGGAAGAGATGACAAGTTGACACAAAATCCATAATAAAAAAATAATCTAAAACCAGTAAGAATTGAGGATATTTTGACATTTTTTCTCAATAGTGCTTGTAGAATACTCACCTAATGTGACCATTTCATAAAGGAGGATACCAAAGGACCATCTGTGAAAATATTTGAAAGATAACGTTAGGTCACTTAAGTTTTTACCAGGTTAAACTACAGCATTTGCAAAGTCCAGATGTGCAACGAAAATGTCTTAATGCAGCAGATTAACGGTGAAGTGAATCATTCTGACATATTTCATAATACCAAATCCTGACATACAACATCCAGATCCAGTCTCTCCAGTCACAGACATGTTACTCTCATTATGTTTCTTACAGGGAACTTAAACACGTACACGTCGCTGCTGTTACTGGCCGTTCTCCTGGCCAGAACTTCAGGTGCCTGCCATTTCTTCAGCTCCATTTCCTCCACTAGCCCAGCAGTGTCAACCTGTGTTCTGTGATAAGCTGAGCCCAATCCCCACAGTTTGGCCGTCATGTCACCACCAACCAGAACACTGCGAGCTCCGATGTTCCCGTGGATAGATCCCTGACTGTGTAGGTAATCCTAGGATGAGAAAGACGACGTATGTTGGAATATAAGTAAAAAGTAAATGGTAGAGAAGTAGGAAATTTCAGAAATATGGGTATAATTAGAAGGACAGCAGTTCAACTAACCAGGGCAGAGGCCACTTGTCCTGCCATGGTGAAGATCCTCTTTTCTGTCATTTCATGACTTGCGTTATCCTTTAGTGAGAGAAAAGTGAGGGAAGTTAGGGGCTTCCATGTTTCAATGCATTTTTTTGAGGTCTAAGCAATCTGAAAGTCTCCAGAGGGCCCTGAATACATTTAATATGGTGCGACATTAGGGCCAAAATTAAGATTATTGGGCACTCGGTGGTGGTTACGTAAGGGCATGTCGACCAACTCAAGAATTACACAATACTAAGAGAACCTTTCATAGTTCAAAAGTTATGTTAACACATTCATAATTTAAAGATAATTTAAATTAACCTCTGCTATTTATCCCTTTTAAAGAAATAATCAAAACTTAATGACATCAGTAGTTCCTTTGGAGGACACAAACACAGCTAAACAAATAAACTCAGAGCTTAACACAGTGAAAAGACTAAAACTGGAAAAATATATGCTTTGTGTTAATAAGTGGAAAGCATAATTTCTAAATAATTAAAAGAAATCTTGACCAAAACAGAAAAAATAACTTTATTGATTGTGTTTTGTAGCTGATGGCTGGTTTAGTTACAGATATTATTACACCTTCTCAAACGAATCACAAGTGACGCCATTTTTATTTAAACATGAGTCTAAACCCACATGTGACAATATTATCAATCTTTCTGAGAAGAACGATGGTACTCTACCTCTCTGCACTTCCACAGGAACCCCAGTAGGTCTCTGTGCCTCATCTCCTCCAGCACTATCACTAACGGCGACCGCACAGAAACCACGCCCAGTACAGCAGGAATAAAAGGGTGAGGGCCCAGTCCTCCCAGGAAGGATGCAAACCCCAGAAAGTGCTGCTTCTCACCGGTACTTGCATTTTCTGAAGAAAAATGTGGATAAGAGAAGTGATTTTAAAAATAAATCATATTTTAATTTGAAAGTTTTTAGCAGCAAGTGCTAAAATCTTGCAGCTTTGGAGCTTTCATTTTCTAAAACAATTGTAATTAATCCTTGATTTTAAAAATTTCTTTGTCAGTATTTTGAAAAAAAAAAAAAATTTTCACCTTTTAGTGCTCTCAAGATGACATCCTTGTTGTCCATGCGAGCTCTATAGAGGCTTACTGTGTCACTTGGTTTGATATAGAAAGATGGCGTCAATGCAGTGACATGACTAAAGTTTCCAAGAGGCCTCCTCGTGGATGTTTGTGGTTCTGCATCCGTATGTCTCTCTGGAGAGCGATGTCTTGTTGTATGTCTCTCTGGAGAGCGATGTCTTGTCGTATGTCTCTCTGGAGAGCGATGTCTTGTCGCATGTCTCTCTGGAGAGCGATGTCTTGTTGCAGCTGCATGTCTGTCTCTAGTTCTATGTGGTGCTGCAGTCCCATGCCCCTCTGGGGATTCGTGTTGTGGCTTCACATTGTGATGTGTGTTTTGAACTCTCATTGGCACCTCTTCGTGTTCAAGAGGGTCAATCCCTGGGGGCGCTTTTTGAGAGAAGAAATACAGAATAAATCATCTGTTTGATTAGTCGGAAAGAAGTATTTCACAAAAAGAGTAGACCAAATGAGCGTACCATCTATTCCCTGTAGGTGATGTCTGTGATGGGGGTGATGGTTGTTGTTGTTGTGGTGTTGGTTTCGCTGTGTGTGTCTCTGGTTTGGGGTGTGCTGGTGAGTGTGGTGTCGAGTAGGAGTTCTGACTCGTGTCCGCTCACACTTATTACAGCACAGTAATATAAAAATGATCAATAATGTGATCACGGTGAGCGAGACCAACAACGCAGGGACGACAATCACTCCAAGCTGATATTCTCGTGTTACTGTGAGAAGAAAGACAAAGAAACGTGTCCAAGAAGTCCAAGAAAATGCAAAGCTTTTAAAATTTTTAGTCCTATTGTTCTATTCTGTTCTGTTGTGTTTTCTCATGCTGACAGGAATTTCTGTTTTGACATTGGTGTCTTCTTTTCGCACCAAAAATTAGAATGTTCACACTGTGTGGAGCTACACATGGCAGTAGTCTGTGGTTTAAAACATGTCCTGCTGTAAAGTCTAATTTATGCAATCAACTATAAATATTATTTTAAATACTGAGGGATCCTTATTGTTTTTATTTTAATTGCATATTTCCTTTAACAGTCATTGTGCAGTGAATCTAAATGTCATATGTTGAAAGACCAGCCATGGTGATCAGGACTACTGGACACGGTATTGAACAGAACTTAGAGCATCGTAGATGTCTGATTATGTACATTTAAATATAAAATACAAATCAAATTGGATCATTTGTTAAAAATATTAATGACATTTCTGTTTACAACATTCTCCCAATTGTTTGCATTATTTACCAACAAAATAAGCAAATAATCTTATCCAAATTAGCTTTAGGATTTAATTCATCAATTAAACCCTAATGCTAGTATTAAGCCTCAAACTCTTAATATCTCTGAAAGACTGATTAAAAATATATTTAAGTGAGATATTTAATTCTGATAGAAAATGAAATTGTAAGCACTTAAAATGTAAATAAAAAAACCCTGTAGATTTGATAGATTTTACAGCAAACTTCATAACAACCCTGGAAGTCTTTAGATGTGTATCTTTTTTAATTCCTTGTTGATTATTTCTTTGTTTTTGCCCCTGTTTCTGTCCCTTCAGTTGCTCCCTGACCTCCATATTGATTCCTTTCTCCACCCTTACACCGTTTAGTGTTTATTCAAATGAAGCTGATTCTGTCAATTCCAGTATTGTCTCTCAAATCCATGGATTTACACACCCTCTGCTGTTTAACACAAAGCTCAGTTGTCTTCTTGATGTTAAAGAATGTAAAGCTACTGTTGAAGTTAAACAACTCCCATTCTGGTTCCGACACATTTTAAGGAGTGGTGTGAACTTTGTGGAATGGTATAAATCATTGTGACATTCTCATTAAAGGCTTGACTTGAACTTTCAAGAGCACAGCTTTGGTCACCAAGGATTTCCAGCACTCTCCTTCTGATCATCTTGAATCCATGAATATTTTTTCTTAAATTAATATTTTATAGGACAAAGTGGAAAAACCAGTTGCTAACTAACTAACTAGAATTACATTGAAAGGCAAACCTGAGACTTTCTTACCATATACATTTTATCTGTGGATGCTTTCTAGACATTTATCAGATGTGGACATGGAGAAGCAAATACGTTCATGTCATACCTCTTCCTCCCCCCTTCACTGTTTTCTGGTTTGGAGCAAAATTTATTTAATAACACAATGACGTATCTACTTTTTTATCTAAACTTACTGTGGTTAATTAGTCTCCACCTGTCTTGTGTTGCACTAATCACCTTTAATCATTATTATGAATCATTCTCCTTTAGTTTTTTCAGTCACTACTGGTTTGTCTGCTCTACTCCATTGTCTGCTCTCTGTTTCTGAATTTTCATGTTTCATTTCCTGCACTTTGTTTGGGATTTTTAGAAGTTGAGACTTTAGACTTTTTTCTTATAAGTTTTAATATAATGTATCAAACATTTTTCCCCATTCATCTCTGCTTCACTTGATGCCTGTATTTGGGACCCACAGTCATTGCTTCTAAAAACTTTAGCTGTTATTGTTAGTTCAAACATGTAGGCTTTAAATAAAATGAAAAGAAAATGAATGTGTCTTGGATTTTCAGGCAGTTACTGTATTGACAGCCTTTGAAGATTCTGATATATTTTTGTCATTTTTCCATAGTTGTGAATAGTTTTAATCTATTTTCATCTCAGAAATTGTCAAAATTTACATACGTAATTCATATTTGGAAGTCAGTAATCAAAGAAATCTCTTTAAACATATAAAAGCAACTTGCACTTTGAACTACCTTGCAATGCAAGTACTTCATTTGCAGCCAAATTGAGCTTATGTTTTATTCAGCAGTTTAGGTTAGCTGCAGCATAATGTGCAACAATTGCGTTTAAAATAGGTCATAACCAGAATGAAAATCTACGAACTTCAATGAAGTTTAAAAATTATTATATTTTGTCATTTTTTCCAGCCTTGTACAGGAAGATTACAGATTTTAAACAATTGGAGTGGAAATGCCATATATGGGATAAAGCTTCGAAAATGTTAAATATTTAACATTAGCAGATTTTATTACTTACTACAGAGCCTGTCATCTGAATTACAGGGACTGATGTCCATGTACTTGGTCGTCATCCTGTGGAAAACAGGAAGATTATAAAACAGACATTTCAGCATTGCTGGAGATCAGGCAGACACATTTCCAGTGTCCAGCAGCAAAAGACCAATTTGTCAGCCTATTGATGTAGTTTGTTACATAATGCAACACACACTTGCACATGCCTAAAATTAATTAATAAACCCTTAAATAAAGTTAAATTTTTGTAAATCTGAAGTCTCACAAGAATATAGAAATTATTGCATTCAGAAACATGAATACATGACACACTCCTTCAATATCTGAAATAATACATTAATATAGCAATATCTTCAACCTAACAGTTGACAGAGATGCGTTTTGCAAACAAGACGACCTCCACCACTTTGTCGCAACCTTTCAAATTTCTGTAAAACATTTCCAACTTTCCCGTTAGTAACAGTACGGATCAAGAGAACAAAACTAAAACACATTTACAAGGTAAAACATGATGTTAAAGGGTAAGTAGAAACACACACAGAATGGGAGTTCCCTTTGTGTAATATTTAGATGTATCACCCCTTTCCTTCCACCGGAATGTGTTTGTATGTTGAAAGACAACAAGTTCATGCATCTGGTTACAATAGGAAACCTCTATGGTCTTCAAAATAAAAAGCTGACATCAGAGAATGCATTATATATATATATATATATATATATATAGTTTTTTATATGAATTTCTACGTGTTTCACTTAGTGATGGCATCCTTTAAACAAATGGGGTTTTCAATAATATTCAAATTTATTTAATGTGTCTGTACAAGACCCATCCCCTATTATCAATTTAAACACAAAATAATGTTATTTATTTATTCATTTAGAATTTTTTTATACATAATAAAGAGTCAAGTAGATAACCATCATCTAGTGGGTTATAATCTTTAACGGGATTGAATGTTTGGTTTTTTGAGAACTGAGGTTGTTTTAAGACACTTATAAGATAAATTTGACATTTTTCTTTCAAATTGAATATATGTTCATCAGATCTTCTTGTTTCTTACCTTCAAAGGCCAGTTTTACCAAACACATTTAACTGGAGCAAAAGTCATCACAGTGATAGAGCGATATTAAAGGATCGACACCAAGACCAGACAAACATCCAGAAATGCTGGATCATCCAAGTCCTTTATGGTTTATAACTTATAAATCTACTATGGAATATTTGCATGAGTTAAAAAGTGAAACACAGCATGTGGAAAAAAAAAAATGTACAAAAACAAAACACAAAGTCACACAGACATTGTTTGCCTTCTGACTTACATATATGTCACCAAACCAGTTAGACAGCATTGTTCGATGACAATCATGTCTTGTAGCGACTACTATGAGCTCTTACTGTACTAACAATCAGAGTGAAAATGGCATTTCACAGTTGGAAATTAAAATCAAAATTTTACAATGTATTGTAAGAACATTCAATCATATGGAAATGTTGCAAATTTGTGGGCTAAGACAAAGTCACCCTGAACATGACAGAGTGCACTCAATAATGTTAAGATGGTAAAGTGATGCTATCTGGTTACAGGAGCAGAATGTGGGTTAGATTTAATCAACTAAGAGATAAATTGATGAATAAAATGCAAAAGCAAAACAAGGAAAAGTATTTTCAAAACCACTGTATTTATATCTTACCTGGCCACCTCTGTGAGACCTCAGAGGTGTCAAACTCTGTGTTGTAGGAACTACAAACGTATAGTTTCCTCTTTAGCTTTCCGTATTTGTTTAGAGCTGTAGAGTAAATTCCAGTCCTTCCTCTCAGTCGTCATTGTTCTGACCAGATAAAACCACAAGCAGACATATTTCCATTAGAGGTAGAAGTTTTTTAAAGTGTAGTTTCTGTTGTGTTGTCACCTGCATAGTGCGATTCTCTCACTCGTCCTTCCACTTCAGTTTCTCTCTCAGGTTTTCCACACCCACATCCCGCCCAGCACCCTCACCACCTGCATGCAGTGTGTTATTAGGCTGTGTTGTATTTTCTGTATGTCATTCATTGCATGTGTGGGCTAGGAAAAATTCAAATCAAGAGTATTAAAGGTTGAAATCAGCATGTTGAATACATTAAGACCTGGCTTCTTTGTGTTAATGTCACATTATGTCTGCTGTTTTTAGCCTGCTGTTTTAAACTAAAACCTGAATTATGGGCATTAGTAGAATGTTATATTTAGAATGATGCTCAGGTGGGTTGCAGGGATTCTCATTCATCTAGCTTTTTCACTTTTTTTCTTCAAACTGAAATGTATTTTGAAATCTCATTTAATAATCCAAAGCAAAAGAGTTTGTAATTTTGATCCCTCGTTAGTGATTTAAAATTTGTGTGTAGTCACAGTACACATGCAGCTAAACACAAAGTAAATAATTATTCCCACCTAATGACAACTATGGATTTGTGTTGACCTCTCACATAAAATAACAATGGCAAAATCTGACTTGTTTTAATTTAACAAGATGTGAAAAATATTAAGAAGAGCCAAACGTTTCAGGGTACTCTACTCTTCCTTGCTTAAACCAGAAAGTGTTTGCAGGTTTTAATTTATTAACCTGGGTATAGACTCTTGTTTCATTCTGCACTTCAAAAATAGATAGTCTTGGTAACATATCTTTACATTTATCATTGTGATATACAGAAGCACTATTTATGATTTCTACACCAAAATACTTTAATAATATTACAATATTATTAAAATTAGTTATCATCTACATTATTTAATTTGGATTTACCAAGCAGAAATCAGAGGGATTGACAGAAATTCATTAATTTTGTTAAAGATGAAGGTGTGACCACAGCTAAATGAACTTTTCTCTTACTTGCTGAGTCATTTCCACTTCTTTGTTCCAAAATCAAGTCGGTACACTCACACACCCATTAGCAAAAATAGCATTTTGCTCACCTGTCATGTTCCTGACATGTTGATTTGCATCAGTCATGAGAAATGATTACATGATAAATAATCTTTCCATCCTTGTTGAAGGACTTTTTTTTTCTTGGCTCAGGTTCAATAAATTTGCCGATTTTTGCTCATACACAAGTCAAGTCATGTCACGTTTATTTGCCTAGTAAATTTCAGCAACAAGGCAGTTCAAAGTGCTTTACACGATAAAAACACAATACAATAACAAGCAATTATGAAACAAGCAATTAACGCTACATTTTGTCAAATGGTTCAGATCATTCTAGTTGTGGTCAGGTTTTGTCTGTTGCACAGAAATTTGACTCTAGAATATTTTGGTATACGGAAAGGTTCATGGTCATCTCATTATCTGTGAAATGCCAGATAATGAGAAGCATGTTTAACTGTGAACCAAAACGCATCTAGGAATGCTGTTGGGCGACTGCTACCATGTTATGCTTTCTAGTTTGAACTCAGGAATCCTGACAAGCAACACAGTCACCATGACGAAGCCTTCCACACTGATTTACAGTATCTATGGCTGGTACAGGAAGAACATTGGGTACTTTAATTGTGACTGACTTCAATTTGTACTGTCTGTTTCTGTAATGGCACAAATTCACAAAATAGCAGCCGGAATCCAAATCTTATTTTTAAAAAATTATAAATGTTTAAAAAAAGAGGATTTGTTTATTTCTTAGTTATTACTAAGCAGTAAGACATTTGGCTGTCAAAGTGGAGAGTTTTCCTCTGCTCTGTTTTTAAAGGAGCTTAGGTGAAAGATGAAAGCAATGTCCACTGGTTGATGAGGTTAAACAAAATACTCTGGTAATTATCAGGGAAATATTTGAACTGAGACATTCTGCACCCCCAGTCCCTCCTCCTACCACTGGCTATTCCATATCGTTGTGGAAAGCCAATGCTACTGTAACCGCAGCCGGAGATAATTTACACCATGTCCGAATGCGAGTGTGTAACAGAGTGTGTGTGGGTGTTGGTGCACATGCTGATGAGAGGATGTGTGCATGTGTGCGAGGGAACGTCCAGAGCACTCCTGGTAATGCTGAGACTCCCCGTGAGCGGCTGGGTTTATTTTTGGGTCAGTGACAGTGTGTCAATGGCTGCAGATGCGTCGGACAGGAAGGCTCTGAGGTACAAGCAAACGCTGGTCAGTGTCCTCCTCTTTATTTCCTCTTTCTTGTCACTTTTCCTCACTCTGTCTAAGTCCATTTGTATCTGTCAAACATCGTTAAGTCATGTTTTGGTTCATTTGCAACGCGTCAAGGGCCTTTTCCTGAATTTCTCCCTACTCATGACGCACCTGTATGGGCAAATCAAAGTTGTGTGGATGGGGTCTCCTCATTTGAAGTGTCAAGACATCAAAAGAGGCTTTCACCTTCTGTGGAGAGCATTTACCTAAGACAGGGTTCTACACATGGTGGAATATAAGGTGCTGAGACACTGTGCACCTCTTGATTTTGGCACGGGCGTACACACTTGCGCACATAACACGTTCTGTCCATCTTGCTACTTCCCACCACTGATTCCTCCACCTCTTTTCTAGCCTCTCTGCACCTCATTTCTTAAGCCCTGCCTGGACTTAGCACATGTCACAACAACTCCTGTGCTTGATCCGTGTGTCTATTTTGCACACAGTTACCATACATACATGGCGTTCGTGTTTGTATGCTGCTGTTTTTATATGTTTGAACCTTAGTGTGTGTTTGTGCATGTGTCCTTGATATGTTTTCCAATGAGGAGAAACCTGATCTTGGAGTAAAGTCTGACCCCATTCATGTAGGTGTGAGGAATGCAGCGTGAAGGGTGAACATCTGGAGAAGGAGAGTTCATGCCAGATAACTTTCAAGCTTATCTGGCATGGTAATATTTTTGCAATAATGACTTTTTTGGATTTTCAGATTTTCTGACGAGGTCCAACTTCGAATGGGTGTTCCAGTTGGTTTTTCTGGAATTCAGAACTTTCAAGTTCAAACTACAAATAGAAAACAGCATAAGTATATTTGCAAGCTTTATTCTGGCTTCATATGATTATCCTGAACTATTGTTTTTTTTTCCTTCCTGAGCTAATGTTTTTACAGAACAGGCTGATGAAAATGTAAAAGCTCTGGAAAGCACATCCACAGAGTATTTTACTGTTATTCTCAGCTGATCACCTGTGGGACATTGAACCGGACTATAAGCCGCGACTTTTGCCTCTCGCTTTCGACCCTGCGGCTTATACAACAATGCGGCTTATTTATGTATTTTTTCTAACGGTCGCCAGGGGCGCTCGAGCAGAAAAGGTAAGAGTGAGAAAGGGGGAATATATGTGTCGAGGAAGACGCAAGTCTAATGTAACTCAACAGGTCTCAGTGCTCAGGAAGAAGATTAAGAAGCTCTCAGTGACTTTTACCGGTATGTTTTTTTTAACCAGCCCTGTTAGTGCTGTGCTACCGTATGGGCTCTTTGCACATAAGCTTCCGCGTTCGGGTTAAAGCGGCTCAATTCTGTCCGATCTATTGAAAACGGCACTTTACACCGGGTGTTTACAGGGATTTTCCAAGGTAACAATTAATAATTTACATCCATCCGAAGCCCCAACAAGTAAACTGGAGAAAGGTTTTAAGATGTATGCCTCGTTATACATTCACAGATACAAAGGTG